>LNSY01381912.1:0-13454 GCA_002024485.1 Artocarpus camansi
TTTTGGGTTAGGTTGGGGGGTGGTGGTGGTGGTGTGTTCTTAATGCTAATCAATCGGTTCTAGTACTTACTCTTATAAATATCAATTAATATAGTAAGTTGTTCCTAGCTCTTGAATTTTAATTAAATAAAAGTTATGCAATTTCAAGACCATAGGCCGAACTAGCGATTTTGTGACCCTACTATAGAAGAAGACATTGAAGTTGACACCGAATATACAAGTGATGAAGTTATAGTCTTTAATTTCACATAAATAGAAATAAAAGTTCTTTATACACATAAACACATACTAATGAAAGTTGAAGCTGCAAATTAGGTAAGCAGATTAGTTTGTATGTAGTCAAATTGAAAATCTTCACATATAATGGAAACTTTGCTAGTTTTCTTTTGCAAACAACAAAAGATATATATATATATATATATATTTTACATAAGAAAGGAAGTAAATATTGTTTAAAAGAGAATTTCAAACACAAGTCAGTTATTGAAGATTGTTTTGTACAACATTCACTAAACGTATGTTTAACTTCCAATGTTTTTGTTATTTTCAGAAAGCAAACAAAATTCTTGAAAATCAAAAGGCCACAAAAAGGGGGTATGGGAATTCTCTTTGGGATTGCCGAGAAATAACGAGAGGACCTTTGGACTGAAAGCATATGCATAATGAATACAGGCAAAGACATGGAGAAGTTGCCATCAAATGAGTCCTCAACAAGCAGGTTGAGATGGACATGTGATAAATGTATAGGGACCACTTGTAAATCATTTCTACAATTTGAGCCCAGAAAATCCAGAGAGACACTCAATTTTGTTACTATGTGGATTTTTTTAGCTGTTTGTTTTTGTCTTTCTTACTTTAGTTTTATCTCATTTCAGAGCACAGGTTATGCTCTCAAAGCCGAGCAAATTAACCGCATGAGGTTACAAGCCTGTTACTGACAACAAAATAGTGTGTCCTAGTCTAAAAAGTATACTATGTGCGAGACTAAGACTTATAGTTATATAAGCAGTGTGGTTTTAACTCCATAGGGATGAAAAAGATTTTTCCTTTAGGCCAAATAAATCACTTACTTCGGCAGAAGGGCTTGATTTGTCGGAAATTCCTAATAATGATGGTGGTCAAGAAGCTTGACTGACTCACTCATTCATTCAACTAGGAAAATAAATAAATATAAAAGAAGAAGAAATAAATACGAATATAAAGGAATTTACGTATAGAATGGTCCCCAAAAGACCATAATGCAGATTCTAAATGCTGTGAGTTGTCATTGGTGTAAAGAGTTTAGTTAGCTTACCTTCAATAGTTTATTCTTCATTTCACCAATTTGATCAAACAACTAAAATTGCGACATTGTTCTCCTTTTCCTGATTTTTCATGTTTACTCCCCCTTTTGTTGTAGAAACTTGATTAGTTAGAGCTGAGCATTTGGAAAATGTGGTTAATATTGTCTCCTTCACTATCTTCTGTAATTGAAATGAGTATTAATGGGGCTGAAATGAAATCAATCCATTTAGAAAAAAAAAAGGAAAATAAATCAACCAGTTCCATCCATGATTTTGATGTTTTAGCTCAAGCTCAAATCAATCAAACTCTTTAGTTAGATCTTTCTGGAAAATGTTCAAGGAATTGTGTCCAGAGCAACCCCCCCATCGGGGTCATTCGGGGAAAATTAGAGAACTTGTCCCTTTAACGTACTTTATTAGTTCTGTTGAGAATTCTACCTTCTTAAGTTGATATACAATAGGAGAAGTGAAAGCAGAAATCCCAGTGTGTTTAAGAAATAGCATAAATTTTATTAGTAAGAGGACATTCCTCTAGATTTTCCATTAAGTACAATCACATTTCCCAAGTCGAAGCCTCACATTTGATGAGCAGCATTAGAAGTAATAGAGCCATAATCATCATGAAAAGAAATTCTGCTCAAGTCCATGCCCAGGAGCCAGAACAGATTAAAAGACAATGGAAAAATACTGTACATGTAAGCTAAAAGCTTAAAAGATTTAGCTTAGAAAAGAAAACAAGTACAGCTCAGTTGTTATCATTGTTATTGTTGTCGTTTCCTCATATGCAGGCTTGTTCTTATGACTGACATTGAATGAGTAGTGAAACAGAACTGAAGCGCGCCTATGTTTACAACACTTTGTTTACTCATGAAGTCAAAAGAATTAAACTCAACTGTGTTATGTTAGGAATAGATGAAGAAGAAGAAAGTAGAAAACCATGAAGGGGCCAAGGGATATCTTCACAAAACCTATTTGCCATTTCAGAAAATGACTCATATCACTTGTATAACTTGATCGAATGTCAATTCATGATTTGATATGTATCCTACCTTATTCATCTTTTCATGAAGATCACAAAGTAGAGAATAAATAAGGCTAGATTGACTGTGAGACTTATCCCGTACTACAAATACATACACCATATTCCCTACTTCTATCCAACTACAACCAGGCTGCTTCTCCTTCATTTTTAACCTCATTTTTGCAGCCTCCCTCCATTTCCCAGAGGAAGGATAAATGGAGAGAAAGGATAAACATTAGACAACAAGAAGTAAGTGCCAGCGTTCTCTGGCTCACCTTTCAGAAGCTTCCATGCTGCCACCTTCTCGATGTTCATCTCACCATGAACATTACATCCTGCATGAAGCGCCCCCCAAACTGTTGTTGATGGCTTTGTCCCAAGCCGCTTGATAAAATCATAAGCTTGCTTAAGCCTCCCAGCCCTACCACAAAGATCAACATAGCACGTATAATGATCTTCTCTTACTTGTACCGATCCACCTTTCACCACGTCATCAGAGTACTGCAAGCCCTCGTACACCAAGCAAGCATGGCTGCACGCCGAGAGCAGTCCTACATATGTGACATTATCCGGTTTCAATCCAAATGCTCGAAGTTTATTGTTCAAGTTAATTGCTTCCAAACCGCATCCATGATGTGCATAGGCTGCGATCATGCCATTCCAAGAGACCAAGTCCCTTTGGCTTTCCTACCCGTCATCAGACATCTTCCTTGGAGTAATCAACTCCCCACATTTAGAATACATGTTTATGAGTGCTGATACCAAGATTTAGAATACATGTTTATGAGTGCTGATACCAAGATTTCAGGGTCCTGAAAGACTGACGTGCATATCATTTGGTGTAATTGTCGATCCTCACCAAGACCAGCCAAGTTACTACAAGCACTTAGAACACTTGCAAAAGTTGCTTCACTAGGTTTTACACCATCTGCCACCATTTTCAAAAACATTTTCAGAGCTTCTTCATTTTTCCCATCTTGTATATATCCTGTGATCATTGTTGTCCAAGAAATGGAGTTCTTTTGGGGCATGTTGTCGAACATTTTCAATGCCCTCCTTAACTCCCCATTCTGAATAAAACCAGTGATCATTGTGTTCCACGAAGATGAGTTCCTTAACAATTCTAAAGCCTCATTTAACCTCATATTCCATGCATAACCCTCTAATCATTGCGCTCCATGATACCACATTCCGCACAGGCATCCTATTGAAAACAGCTCGAGCTTCATCACTCTTCCCATCTATTGAAAGTCCTGCAACCATCATCGTCCATGAAATCACATTTTGTTCAGGCATCGAATCAAAAAGCCTCTGAGCATCCTCCATCCTCCCGTTTCACGCCAGTGCCATTATGATTGTATTCCAAGAAACCATATTCCTCTCTGGCATCCTATCAAACAAATCCAAAGCGAAATCAACACAACCACTTTGCGCCTACCCCTCAATCATCATCTTCCAAGACACCACGTTCTCACCGGCATCTCGAAAAACAGCCTCTCCTCTTCCTTAATCTTTCGCAACTGCAAGTACACATTAACCACAACAGTCCAAGTGATGACATCCTTCTTCGCCTCCACTCGGTCAAACAACTTCCTATCTTCCTCGATCATCGTACGCCCGACATACCCGGTGATGATCTCCGTCCAAGTGATAACTTCTCTTTCAGGCATTTCATCAAACATTTGGCGTGCCTCACAAATTCTACCAACTTTGCTTAGCCTCCCAATCAGACAGTTGGACGGTGCAACACAAGAGTTGGCGCTATAATCTCTTTCGAGAAATACAACTTTAAGTTAATCGTTATACGTCATGGAATGGCATAAAAGTACTCTGGGATTGCATCTCAAAAGGAGGTGTTTCGGTCTCATTGCCAACATTTTTTACAGAGTTGTTCCTGAAAACAATGGCAAACCTTGGCTCTCTGTGTGGTTCGCCAGAAAAAGACCCAAATATTTTCTCCATGAACGCAATGATTAACAAGGGTCATAACTCCACTTGGAATTTCTTGAGGGACGCAAGACGACGTATGAAATATAAGCCCCTTCGATTTTGTTGTCAGAAATTTTAGAAATATTTTTATATATTTTTTTATATTAAAATTTTAAAAATATTTTTAGTATAATTTTTAAATTTTTTTAAAATAAAAATATTTTTATTTATCTTAAAAACAACATTAAACAGCCCAATAAATTTTTATTTTCTTGTAAGTTTAAAGCAAGAAACAATAATATTGAAACTGTCGACAAGTGTTATACTTAAACGACGTATTTTTTTTTAATTAGTGACGTAACGATAAGTCATTTATTTTATCTACCTCTTTTTTTTCCCTTCCCTTTTCTTTTTAATTTTTTTTATACAACACGCGTTGTTCACATTTTTTATTTTTTAAAAGATTACTACATTTTAAACTAAATAAGTATAAACATTAATTTAAACAAAAAAGACCAAAATGTAATTAGGGACTTAACCCCATATATAAATTGAAACTACTAGCAAGTTATAATGAAATGCTCGAAGATGATAACATGTGTTTTAAGTTACAACATAAGAAAATAAAAGTCACACCACTAATTAAGCACATAAAAGGCTCTTTTGAACATATCACTATAGGGGGTGGACAACTCTAATCAAATGAGATTAAGAGACTTTAGACATCGAGGCTTAACACCTCATGGCAAAACACAAGGGCTTAGAAGTGGCTTAAAAACTATACCAAAAAGTGGAAAAAACCAATATCGTTATTACAAAAAAAAAAAAATACACGATAGAAACATCAATGCATTTATTTAACATCAACAAAAACTAAGACAATAGGGTGTAACCCAAACGAAAATTACAAAATTTTTGATGATAATCCAACCATGGCTACTAGTGAGAAAAGAAGCCTCTATAGTGCCCAAGGTCTGAAGAGAAAATGAGGGAAAGCCTGTCCATTAACACGTGAGATCCTCTTGCCGACATCCTCTACCACGAGCCTTTGCCAGCTAGAGAAAGCATGGCCTTAAATACCTTGTTCCCATCAAAGACAAATCTTAAAGAAGAAGCTGAGGTCTTCAATCTGTAACATATATCCAGCCCATAAAAAGAAGGCTTAATGATCTACCCACCCCCTCGCCTCGATATTACCACTTTTGACTATCACACCACCTAGTATGGGTGTTTATAGAATTCATTAATCCGTTCAATTTAATCTAATCTGTCGGATTATATTATAATATTAAAAATACGAATTGGTTTTGGATTAGAATTTTTCCAATTCAATATATATAGATTGGATTATAGATTAAACATCTCCCAATCTGGGTAATCTATGTAATCTGTGAATTTAAATTATATATATTATAAATTATCTATACATATACATATATACACACAAAAAATTTAAACAAACATGACAAAAAAATTAATAAATATATAAACCTATACATCTATAGTAGCGTGTATAAAATTAATATACTTAAAACAAAGGTAAGCCCAATTACAAGATTAACATTATTTATTCATGTCTAAAGTTTATTTAAGTTTGTTACTTATAATGTTTTGTAATGCTACAATTTAGTTTATTATTAAAGATTTGCGTCCCATCAAGTTGTAATATGTAGGATTTTATTAAATTATGTTTAATTTTACTATGTTAATTTTAATTACTAGTTTTTTCTAATAAATTTAAAGGCTTAAACCGTAAATCTATAGAATATAATATGCAAAATCCGTGCTTTTGGATTGGATTAAGGTGTCCACGGCTTGGTATCAGATTAAGATTTTTCCAATCCGATATGTGCAGATTGAATTACTGATTAACCCCTAATCCATATCATTTGATTCGTGAATGCCCCTATGACCCAACTACATGGGACAAGAGCTTTGCCTCCTAAGTTCAGTAAAACTTCCCTCCATAAAGCAACAAGTGAGAAACCACTAGATATATCAAGTCATCATTATTCACAAATGCTCCTATAGGGCTAGGAGTTCAAAGAACATGTAATGCCTACTATTTTCTTTTACGGACACTTATGTTAATTTAACTTTAAAATATAATATTTTAAGTGCTATTATGATTTATGTTAAGTAAATTATCTTTTTGTTTAAGTAACAGGTGATGGGCATGAGGCATCGATATACTTAAGATGTTCTTGTCAAAAATGATGATAAACATAAAGTATCTAATTTATTTATATATGTGATTGTTATGCTTAATATTATATTTTATTATATATTAATATGTAAACAGCAATTGCCATGTAATGAAATGTAAAAGAAAAAAGAAAAAAGAACTAGGGTTTTCTACACTCATTTAATTCATTCTCTCTCATAAACCTATAAATATATCTTTAAGCGACCAAAACCATCACATTCTCTTAATACCCAAGAAAATTCTCTCTCTCAATTCCTCTCAAATTCATGTTCTTAGGCCTCTTCTATCACTCAAAAATTTATACAAGAAAGCCTCTGTCATTTCTCTAATCCTCAGAGCCAAGAATTCAATACTCTTCTTTTTTTCAAATCAAAGTAGAAGGAATTCTTTTTGAAGATTTTACGTATAAGTCTTCGTATTTGTGGAAAGAAAACATAAAAGTTTAAGGTATAGTTTATAGGTTTTCATGGTTTTGAATTTTTATAATTGATATGTTATTTTTTTTTTTTGACAAAACTTGTTGGAAAATTGTTCTTTTATGTTGTGCATGTGTACATATGTATGTTTTTATAAAAAAAAATTAATTATTTTGTTTATTACTTTAGTTATAACAACGTTATTTTATTGTTGAAAGCATTTATACTCATGTGATATCATGAAATTGCATGAAAATAATGTTTTGTTATTGGAACACATTGTAACTATTTTAGGGTTTTCAATTGTTCATTAAGATTGCCGAAAAAATTTCAAATTCAAATGATTTTATTTTACTACTATTTTTGAGTATGATGTGTGTGTGTGTGTGTATACATATTAAGAATGCCTAAGATTTTTTTAAAAATTTTTGTTCAAAATATTTTTAGGGTTATGATCTTTCGATCAAACATTGCTTCTGAAATTTTATTTACTAGCAGATTTGTATTTGTGATTTATAGAGTCCGTTTTATGGGACAAAAAGTATCTTTTAATTTTGTAAAAAATTATGAATCATTGTTGATATGTTAAATAAATGTCTACAAATGTTTAACTTCATATCTTTATTATGTTTTAAGATAAAATTCATTGATCGTCAAGTACTCAGCAGTAATGAATGTCTGCTTGATATTGATATACTCTATATAATTCATGAGATAATCAATCATACTTTGAAATATGTTTTACATGATTTATTATTTTTTTAGCATTTATTTATGTATTAAGCATGTCACATAAAAATTTCAAAAGTATGTCATACATATTTGATTTTATAAAAATATTTGAATAAAATATGTTTGCTGTTTAGCATGTCTGTGGTAAATATTAACTTTTTATTTGAACGTATTTTTTGAATTATTTCAAATTTATTTAGAGCTAAATTTTGGATAAGTTATGTTTTATGTGTCTATTATATATAGTAATTTTTATAAATTATTTTATATCATAAATGATTTAATCTATAATTTTTAATTAGGATTGCTCATTGCCCAGGTTTACTGGTAGATTTTGTGATTTATTTAAATTACAAATAAAATTTTTATGGCGAAAGAAAAATTTGAGAATTATATATATGTGTTAACTTTCTTCCTGTAAATTTTTATGTCTAATTGAATGTGAATCGTAAAATATAAGGTGATGAATACTTAAATGTCAGTCAGTTTTTGTGATCCTGAACATTTTAAAAATTGAAAAAATGTATTTTGGATTAATATTTTCATGAGAAGAAAATTTGAGTGATGTTTTTATATGTGGTTATATTATGAAAGAAGTTTTAGACTTTATTCGTGCTTATAAGTTGATATTGATGTCTCTAAGTGGTTAAAGAACAAGTTTTCATCTATATGTTTCTTAACTCTAAACACATGTTTTTAACTCAAAGAGGCTTTGTTTTATTAAGAATTATATATGATGATATAATACAGTATTAAATGATATTATGAACATGAACATTAATTTCATATATTATATGAATTATTGACATGAACACTCTAAAAGATGAGCACATTGAGAATCACGGCAATATCAATCGATTTAAAGTTTAGTAAACAAGCAAGTCAAGTAAGTACATTCTCACTTACAACATGATAAAAGTTTATGAAAAAAGTTTTGAGAATATGTTTTATGATAATTTTTAAGTTTGTTTTTACGTATCGTCTTCTCATAAAAGCTCTTGTTCCAACAAGAAGGTTTAATGGATGTTTTTATGACAAGGAATGTTAAAGGTAAATCTATATATGTCCATCACTTAATTAAGCGTTGCGCACCCCATGTTTATTTATCCTGCTAAGTGGATTATCCAGTAACGTAGACTTGTATATTTGCTTTAGGATTAGCTATCTCACTTCTCTCGTACAACTATGTTTATATTTATGGTGCAACACTTGGGCCCTTAAAGATAAAATGAATAATCTTTTAATGGGAAGTTTAAATGAAAAGATATATTTTATATAAATATGTACCTCGTGCACTGCTATGATTATGATTATAATGTTATGTAATGGTTTTTTTGAAATGTTTTATGTTGTGAGATATGAATGCGCACTTACTAAGCTTATGCTTTCTTAGTTTATATCATGTTCTAGATAAACATAAGATGTAGCTCGACTAGAATGGAGGACAAGGATGAGCATATGTACAAGGAGTATTGGATTAAAAACTGAGTCATATCATGAAAGGAATTTAAACTTAAACAAAATTCAATATATTATCTTATGGATTTTTATTTGTTTGAGAATCAATATTATTATTGTCCAGGTTCATGATTTTAAACCCAAAAAGAAAGAACAAGAAAGTTGAAAGAATATAATTTATAAGGATAAGCTAACTATGTCTTTAGTTGAAAAGGAAGATTCTAAGGAACAAAGACATTTCTCTAGTCAAAGAGTTATTGGGAAATTAAATGATTAACGAAGCCATATGGAAAAGTGACATGAAAAGAGTACCAAAGCTTTGAGAAATAAGGAAATCATATTAGTTAAAATCTTATGGTGTAACCACAAAGAGGAGAAGGCTATGTGAAGCCTACTATCCCTAGTTGTTTTGAGTTTCAAGAACGAAACTTTTATAAGGTGTGGAGAGTTGTAACACCCTCCATTTTCTTCTACAGACACTTATGTTAATTAATGTTAGAATGTAATACCTTTAGTGCTATAATTATTTATGTTAAGTAAATTAACTTTTTGTTTAAGTAATGTCACAAGTGACGGTTACAACGGATTGATGTGCTTGGGATGTTCATGCTAAAAATGATGATAAGCATAAAGTATTTAATTTATTTATCTTTGTGATTGTTGTGCTTAATATTATATTATATTATATCATATTTTGTTATATTATATTAATATGTAAATGGCAATTGCCGTGGAATGAAACGGAAAAAAAAAGGAGAGTGCCATTAAGGCAAAGGAAAAGGAGGAAAAAATAGAAAAAAGAAAAAAGGAAACTTAATTAGACTAAGATTAGGGTCTTCTACAGTCATTTAATTCCCTCTCTCTCATAAATTTATAAACATAACCTTAAGCCACCAAAGCCATCACATTCTCTTAATTTCTAGCCAAACAAAATTTTCTCCCTTACTCCTCAAATTTATATTCTTAGGTCTCTACTATCACTCAAAAATTTTTCCAAGAAAACTTCAATCATCTCTCTAATCCTTAAATTAAGAATTCAATACTCTTCTTTTTTTTTAAAGCCAAAATAGAAGGAATTCTTTTCGAAGATTTTGCATACAAGTCTTTGTATTTGTGGAAAGAAAACATAAGAATTTAAGGTAAGGTTTAAAGGTTTTCATGGTTTTGAATTTTTATAATTAATATATATCGTTTTGTGATAAACTTTGTAGAAAAATTGTTCATTTATGTTGTGAATGAGTACACGTCAACGATTTTGTTAAAATAAATAAATTATTTTGTTTATTACGTTGATTATAACAATGTTATTTTATAGTTGAAAGCATGTAGGTTCATATGATATCATGAAATTGCATGAAAATAATGTTTTGTTATTATAACACATTGTAACTATTTTAGGGTTTTCGTTATTTGGTAAGATTTTCAATAATGTTTTGAACCTAAATGATTTTATTTTGCTACGATTTTGGATATGATGTGTACATATATGTTACGAATGTTTGGGATTTTTTATAAAATTTTGTTCAAAATATTTTTAGGGTATGAGCTTTCAATCAAACACTACTAACAAAATTTTATTTGTTGGCAAATTTGTATTTGTGTATTATAGAGTCTATTTTATGGGTCAAAAAGTATCTCTTGATTCTATAAAAAGAATGAGTCATTGTGCTTGTAAATTTTTAACTTCAAATATTTATTATGTTTTAAGAAAAAATATGTTGATCGTCAAGTACCCAGTGGTTATTAATGTCTGCTTGCTATGCTCTATATAATTTGTGAGATAATAAATCATATTTTTAAATGTGTTTTATAATTTATAATTTCTTAGCATTTATTAATATGTTAAGCATGTTACATAAAAATTTCAGAAGCATATCATGCATATTTTATTTATAAAAAATATTTGAATAAGACGTGTTCCCTATTTAGTATGCTTGAGGGTAATATTAACTATAAATTAAAATGTGCGTTTTGAATTATTCTAAATTTATTTGTAGCTAAATTTTGGATATGTTATGATTTTGTGTATCTATTATGTGTAATAATGTTTATAAATTATTTTATGGCATAAATGATTTAATCTATAATTTTTAATTAAAATTGCTCACTACTCAAGCTTTGTTGGTAGATTTTATAGTATTAATTGTGTAATTTATTTAAATTATGAAATGAAATTTTTATAGCGAAAGAAAAATTTGAAAGTTATATGTATATATTACTTTATTCCTATAAATTTTCATGCTCTAATGAATGTGAATCAAAATATATAAAGTTATAAATCCTTGAAAGTCAGTCAGTTTTTGTGATTGACAAATTTACATGAATGTTTTGAGAATTAAAAAAAATGGTATTTTGGACAAATATTTTGAAGAGGAAAATTTGAGTGATGTGTTTACATGTTAGCTACGTCGTGGAAGAAGTTTTAGACTTTATTTATGCTTATAAGTTGAGATTAATTTCTTTAAGTGATTAAAGATCAAGTCTTCTGTCTTTATTTTTTATTTTTACTCTACATGCTTGTTTATGACTCAAACATGCTTTGTTTTGTTAAGAAAGATGCATGATGGTCTAATATGGTATTAAATAATATTATGAACATGAATATTAATTTCATGTATTATATGAATGATTAACATAAACACTCCAAAAGACGAGCAAACTAAGAACCGCGGCATCGTTACCCTATTTAAAGTTTAGTAAATAAGCAAGTTAAATAAGTATATTTTCACCTGTAACATAATAAAGTTTATGAAAAATTTTTGAGATTATATTTTATGATAATTTTAAGTTTGTTTTCGTATATTGTCTTCTCATGAAAACTCTTATTGCAATAAGAAGGTTTAACGAATGTTTCAATGACAAGATATGTTAAAGGTACATATATATATATGTTGGAAAATGAGTACGCCATAGAATTTTAAAAATTTTAAAACCATAAAATCAAAGTATTTTCTAAACACAAGTTTGACATGCTATATATATATAAATTAATCATAGATCATACCAACCTTTTTATGCCGAAGAGCACTGCAATCAGTGAAGAGAAGAACATTCTAGAAGAGCCTCAACTAACTAACCTTCTTTGCTATTCTCTATCCATGATTAGAGTATGGATGGACACATGTCATACAGCTCTTGTTTTGGTGACTCTCCTTCGAACCAATTAAGAAGACCTAAAGCTAAGGTTTTTGATTATGAACAATAGCTCTTAGGGAGTTTTGGAGTTTTTTACACTTAAGTACTCACTCTAAGCTTCTCAATTGATTTAAATAACTAAAAAAACTCACTCCAATTTATAGAGGTTGGACTAGGTTAATCATTATCAGATAAGGCCTCAAAATTTGAATCTAGATCAACTTTTGATAAAAACTGCGTTTGCAACGTGTAATCAAATTATCATTAGATTGGCAATCCAAACTTATCTATTGGCCTATCGAACTTACTGCATCGGCATGATGAACGAGAAGATCGACATGCCGAACTTGCGATAATATGATCCTTGAGAATATTTTATTTTCCACCCATAATTCTTTAGATAGAGCCTTGGTTTTAATTAAGGAATTTATTTGATCAAAATAGCCATATCTAAATAATCTCATAGAAAATAAAATATTATCTCAATAATTCAACATGCTTATCTTGAATTAATTCATAAAATTAATTTGATTGATAAACAAGCATGAATTATCTGATCCTATCAAATTTTAGAATTTATTGATAAACAAGCATGAATTATCTGATCCTATCAAATTTTAGAAACATAAGTCATCAATTTGTTGAAAAAGCATGTCGTTTTATTATAGAATTTATTATGAGCTAGTAAAGAGAAACTGATAGATCTATATAGCTCATTATCTTACCATTGAAAAACTTACTATCCATAGACAATATACCATTCGGTTAGACCAATGCCTCTAAATAGTTGAGCACTTTAGTCTTTCAATTACAGATAAAACATATATGAGAATATTATTAACTCTATAGAAAGTGCTATGGATTCTATATCTATGAATAACAGTTATATGCTATTAAGAATCATATCTCTAACACACCGATATGTGTACTATTATAAAGTCAGGATATCACCCTTTGGTACATCAAAGACATAAGTCAACCACTAGTCATTACAGGATTAAGATACAACACATATGATTCTTTAAAGTGAATTGATTTGCACAGACAAAATTATTAATCCATATCATTTCAACTTTATGTCTTAATCCAATACATTGTCACCTATGACAATATACTAATGCATCTACTCACGAAGTCCCAATCCGATGGCCAAGACAAGCCATCTCCCATTTTGGAATGTAGATAACATAACAATCTTAGCACGAATTGTTAGTGATATGCCCTAGACCAATTATGTAATGACCACATATTGACTTTATTACATTTGCATTTTA
>LNSY01381918.1:0-10213 GCA_002024485.1 Artocarpus camansi
AATTTCTTCATTTGATATCTAATTGAAATGATTTTTTTACACTATATTTTTAGTAAAGAGAAGAATAAATCAAGATCTATATTGTATTTTTTAAAGATAATTAACATTAAGATTTTATTAGATTTTTTAATAAATCAAAAACTATCTTTACTATTTCTCTAAACACAAATTTCAATTTTATTTCATACTCAGATTAAAACTTATGCACATCTAAACGTCAATTCGAATAAAATTTAAATTATTAACTTAAATTTTAATTTAAATCACACTAATTTAAATAAATAACTAATTTAAATTTATTTATCAAATAGACCCAAGAGAAGGATAAAATACCAAAAAGGAAAAACGATAAAGAAAAGGAAACTGAAATATAATAATATATAACTTTGTGGTCCGCGGGATCTGTGACCGGTGAGGTCTGCGTGCGTTTTGCGTTTTTGTTTTGGAGAAACAGGAACTGACCTACCAAATATGCAATAAGAGACTTCAAAAGGAATTTTATCTATTAAAAGGGTAGCGAGTCAAGCAGGGATATGGTGCCCTTGAGAAATAAAAATAATAATAAAAAATAAAAAAAAATAAAAAGGCCATTTAAGAACCGTGAAAGCATGTGAATGCAGCAAAAAGAATCGTATTATTAAATTCTTAATACATGTGGAATTGTGAGTTGTTAACGAGTGCAAAACAAGGTGTAACCGCCAAATCTTCAACCAATCCCCGGTGGCTTCCACCTGTCGTCTCCAGTTATGGTTCGTTGAAGTTTCAAAGTATTGAATTCCAGAATTCAGCTTTTAGATTTAGTTCATGTTCTCCGGGATTTTTTATTTTGTTTTATCTATTTATTTATTTTTTGGCTGAAATTCATTTCTCCGGCCGTTTAGCCTTGCTCATCGTCTATGTCGTCCTGTAACTGCAGCACAAGAGATCTTCTAAGAGGTTGAATGCTCTAATTGGTGTCCAGATAAGATTGAGCCGTTAAAAATGGTAATTTCGTAATGTTTTGTTTGTTTTTTCCAAAAAGAGAAAATGATAGAGAGAAAGAACTTGCTCTTTTTTTTTCTTTTTTTTTTCATTTATCCAAGTTTTTGCAGTTCAATTTGCATAACTCCTGCTACTGTTGGATTTATTCAGATAAAATTTCTTGGATTAATTCTGAACAAGAGTATTACGTCAAGCCAGCTATTTAGGCACGTGTAAATTTGTCAAATAGGTGTTCATTTGCCATATATTGCATGCCTGGAGAGAAAGTTCACATGCAGTAACGAGAATAGTACCAAAAAAACATAGCGAATTAAGGGAAAAACTTCTAATTTGACCAACAAAGTCCAAAGATACGACTGGGGCTGTTGGAAAGAATGAAGTGGAAGTGACTATTTACTATCCTTTCAGTTCAAGAAGGATGGAGAAAGTTGCTCCCTATGTTCTTTTGGAGTCCTTGAGTAGGTCAGAATATCGTCAACAAAAACAATGAAAAATTTGTCCAAATAATACTCTAAGACTCGGTTCATTAAAACCATAAATGCTACTAGAGCGTTGCTCAATTGAAACAACATAAAATGGAATTTGTAATGTCTATAGCAAGTTTGGAATGCTATCTTTAGAAAATTTTCTTTATTGACTTAGAGTTGGTGATATCCAAAGCATAAGTCAATTTTAAGAATGTGGCTACTCCCTTTAATTGATCAAACAAGTCATCAATTCTCAGAAGAGGATACTTGTTATTGATTGTGACCTTATTCAACTCTCAGTGATCTATGTACATTTGTAAGGTTCCATCTTTCTTCTTGATAAACAGGGCAGGTGCTCCCTAAGAAAAGTAGCTAGGATGGATGAATCCTCTGTCTAGTTGTTCCTTTAGCTGAGTCTAGAGCTCTTTAAGTTCTACTAGAGCCATGAGATAAAGTTCCTTTGAGATTAGTGCTGTGTCGTGCATCAGCACAATCTCAAATAAGATTTCTCATTCTAGAGGTGATCTAGATAATTCGTTTGGAAACACATCGATGAATTCCTTAACTGTTGGGATATCCTTTGGTCCTAACTCAGCTTATTGGTCTTTGTTTACTAAATTTACCAAATAGCCCATACATCTACTATGAAACAACTTTTTTGCTTTCAAAGTGGATATTAATGCTTTCGGTATCCTAGGGGTTCTCCCAATATAAAAAAACTTCTTGTCCAACTAGCCAAAAAGCAACTTTATGATGTCGACAGTTAATTTTGGCATCATACTTTCCCAAAAAATCCATTCCCAGAATGACGCCATAATCTTGAATATTGATTATTACTAAATCGATAAACAATTTTCTACCGCCAATGATGATTGATACATGAGACAACCATTGATTAGAACTCAATACCTCACAAGAGGGAAGTACAGTCCTAAAAGTCTGTTCTAATCTATCTCCTTTAAACCCTATAAATTTTGCAAATTGAAGTGATGCAAATGAATGTGTAGCTTTAGAATCAAATAAAACAATAGGCATTAGTTTTGGCTACCAAAAACTTACCAGTGACAACCGTAAAGGTTCTTGCTTCAGCCTTTACTTGGTGTAAGTATAGATTTGCCCATTGGGTTCTTAAGCTTTAAGTTGGCCCTAACTGATGCTAGGACCCTCAATCTAAGCCCGAACAATATGAAACTATGTTCCCTCTGGACTTTTGTAGGTTTCGGCTAAACTAGTTCTAGTTAGACTAATTTTGAGGGTCAGAAAAGCAGTTCTTGGGATATTGTCCCTCTATTCCATATGTAAAATAGTTATTACTGCTAGCTTTGGATTCTCCCACACATCTTTTTCCACACTGACCACACACTAGTTTACCATTCCTTGGGATTGACCCTTCTGGTTACCTTGGTTACCTGGATTCCACTTCCTATTGTTATTATTGTTGTTATTCTTAGACTGGATGCCCAAAGGATCAAATGATGTAATAGTTTTTGAAGACATTTAATCAATAAAGAGCTTATTATTTATTTTCATATATCAAATGTTGTCCTCTTTATGTTCATTATGTTTAATGTATAATAAGTAATCAAAGTTCTAGACTATCAATCTAAACTTTTAAGATCATGCATATGATAGGTAGATTATGCAAAAGACATGAATCTTAAGGTGATGATCTAAATATAAAAGATCTACAATCAAGTGAAGAAATTTGGATGCTTTATTCATGTAAAGATTTCTTTACATGAGATGCATCTTGACCATCAAAGTTAGACTCTATGAGTAGAAACATTGGTATATTGTCATGGGTAACGAAATATTGGATCGAGATAAAAGTTAAATTAATTTGATTAACAATTTTGTTTGTTTAAATTAATTCACTTTAGACAATTATATCTATCATATCTTAATTCTGAAATGAATTAATGGGCTCGTATTCTTGATATATGTCTTTTGATGTATCAAAGGATGACATCCTGAACTATATAAAGGTATGCATATCGATACATTGGAGACATGACTCTTCATTGACATAGACTCGTCATTCATAGATATAGAATCCATAGCTCCTTTGTAGAGTTAATGATATTTTCTTATAGATATTATCTTGTAATTGAAAATTAGAGTGCTCAACCATTTGGATACATATATATAATTAAATGGTATATTATTTGTATTGGTTATGAATAATAAGTATTCCAATGATGAGATAATGGAACATAAGATAAATATAATCAGGAAGGTAAAACGAAATTTATCCTTACATCAATTATGAATATCCTATGGGGATGTTACACATTATATAAATATCCCATGGCAATATTACACATTATGATAGGTTATGGACGATAAATTCATTGGAGTTTGATACTTTATATATAGTTCAACAGCGTAGCTCAAAGCTTTTAGTGGAATAGCTTTAGGATTGATAATTATAAAATATACGTGTCAAGGATATGTTATTTTGTAATTATAGGAGCTTGGTCCATATATGCCCATCGGGTCCCTTTTGCTAGCTCATAATATTTTCTGTAATGATATGCTATTTTTTCCTACAAATTTGTAACTTATATTATTTATTAGATTGGCTAAAATTTGATTGATTGGATTTGACAATTCATGTTAACATTGGTTAAATTAATTTTATAAATTAATTCAAAATAAGGATGTTGAATATTGAGATATATTTTCTTTACATGGAATTATCTATTTAGACTTGTTTTAATTAGATAACTTTTCTATTGGGTTATTTAAATTAAAATTTAAGCTTTATAATAGATACCTAGGTCAAATAAAGTAGGATTTATCTATTTAATTCAAATGGGTGAATCAGGATAACTTACAGAAAGGTGAAAAAATACGTTGGCTAGGTTTGCTTCCACCAAGTAGTCAACCACCATGCGCAAAGGGTTGTTGACCACTCTTACCACATTGGTAATCCATGTCTCATGCGTTTTTGCTTCAAGATTTTGATTTTAATTTGAATTTTGAGGCCAAATTTTACAAGGATTAGCCCTAATATGACCTCTATATAAACAGAACAATTTTCTATTATTTCTTAGATCACTTGTAAGATTTAGAGAAGAGTATTTTGCCAGAAAGACTTTAAAAATCTCATAAAGCTATTGTTCAACATTCCAAATCTTAGCTTTTGGTTTTCTCAATTGGTTGGAATGAGAGGTTACTGAGGAAAGATTAAACAATGTGTGACCGTATCAAAGCCATAGTTTTACGAAGTTTTTATGGTTAGGATTTTACTATGCACATAAATTATGTGATCTTAATTTATTCTATACTTAAATTATATTTTTAGAGAGTTGACACTCCAGGGTTTCTGTATGAATATATGTTGTCATGAGATTATATGGTAAATGATTATTAATTAATTATTATTAATTAAAATTCTATTTTAATTACTTAATTTTGTCAGATGTGGTTCCATAAAGTTTAGAATGTATATCTATGTTTTTGTGAATTTATATTAAAATAATTATTCAAACAGAAAATAGATACAGAAAATGGAATTAATTGCTAGTTTATTTATTTTTTATGTTAAATTTTATTAAAAATAAAACATAAAAAATAATGGAAAAATTAGTTCTCTGGTCAAGGTTTTGTGACAAGTTGGTCGACCGCCCCTTGGATAGTTCGTCGATCAGGCTCGGCTTCATAGCTAATCTATCAGACTAAGTAGGTTGATCAGCCCTTGTTATGGTCAGTCGATCGACTAGGCATCAGAGGGTAGATTTTTGTGATTTTTTGATAGTTTTCTTTTATGAGATAATTTGAGAAAAACAAGCAAGATTTTTATGATAAGGAGAGATTAATTTTCAATCTGTACGAGATTGAAATTGAAAATAGACATTAAGTATAAAGGATACTACAAGAAGATGCAACGTGAATAATCAATAAAATGTTTCAATTAAATTTTGTAATCTTTATTTTTTTCCTTTACGGTGGAACCATAATATTAGTATTATTTATGATATTGCTTGTAGCTTTGCTTGTTGCGCTGCTTGTTTACTTTATGATACATTTTGCTATATATGTTGATAACATGTCATGTAGAATAGGGAGTGCCGCTCTTTAAAAATTATTTATGCATGTTAACATAAAACCATGATTTCTAAAATATTGAGTAGGAGAAGGTTATCAAAGAGAGGACCTAAGGCCTCCATCATTGATCTATAAGTAAGACATAGTGGTTTTGACTCCTAGGAAGGGATACATCATGTACTAGGTTGGATCTTCGAGAGGATAATTTGCTTTAGCATGTTTTATCATTGTTCACCACTAGACGTTGATTATAAACCATGAATAAAGTAATTGAAATGATGGTTAAACACTTAAGATTAATTTTATTATTAACCTTCCCTAGGAGCTCTATTAATAAAGTTAACGACTAAAAAATTGATTATTAGTATATGCTAGATTAGAGGGGTCTTAGATGGTGTATAGTAATTAGAGGAAATCCATGTTTCTAATTGAATTTGGCAAGTCTTTCCTAGGTGGCTTGTTGAGTTCTGAGTTAGGAACTATCATTGTAAGGTTGTGATTTTCTTAAGATTTGATGCATAAACACATTCTACACTTACTTGTTTGCGTTATCTTACTAAATTATTATCGCATGTTTGCTTATGTTTGATATATGAATCTTTATTGTAGATGAAAATGTCTAAAAATGCTTTGTTTTTGATATTTGATAAAAATACTTTGACTAGTAAGAACTATAATGATTGGAAATGAAACATGAGCATTGTCCTCCCCCTTGAGAAATTGAAATTTGTCATAACCACATAGTGTCCTCCAGCGCCTACCTTATCTATTGACATACAAATTCAAGCGTATGATTACTAAAAGGAAGTTGATGATTAGGCTTGTTGCTATACTATGGCTAGCATGAATAACACACTACAAGCTCAACATGAAGATCATGAAACTGTTCAGTAAAACATGGATAATATTGAAGACATGTTTTGAGGACAAGCCCTAACGAACTAATAAGGGGTTCTTCAAAAGCTTATCAACTACAAACAAAAACTGGGGATGTCTATGAAGGAGCATGTGATGTTGGTCATAGGTTACCTCATTAAAACTTAAACTTATGGAGCCGACATTGATGTTGAGTCACATATGAGTATGGTTTTTGAGATTGTTTCTAAGGAGTTCATCCCATTTAGAGCTTCATATAACTTAAGCAATGGATAGGATGTGACTTTAACTCAGTTGATAAAGCAGTTGTAGGAATTCAAAAATTTGATTAGGAAAGTTTCGAATGGTGCGAAGCAAACTTAGCAATTGCAACTAGTTCCAATTCCAACTCTAAGGATAGAAAGAAGCAAAAGGCCAAGAACAAAAAGTCTTCTATTTTAGGAAAAGGCAAGGATAAGAAGAAACAAGAGAGGAGCCAGAAGAAGCTAAAGTGTTTCTTTTGTAGGAAGATAGAGTAGATTAAGAAGAATTGCAAGTACTTCTAAGCTAAGGGAGGTAAGTGCAAATTTTTGGTTGTTGAGACTTGTTTAGTTGAAGAATCAAGTGACAGTTAAGTCACAAATTTGGAGCAATTAATCATGTTTTTGTTTCTCTACAGGGGTGTAAGGAAATAAAAATTCTCTTACATGAGCACTTCACATTATGGATAAGTAATAGATCCTTAGTATTGGTTGAAGTAGTGGGAGATATTCATCTTTATTTTGATAGTTATAGAAATTTAGTTTTGAGAAATTGTTTTTATGTTCCTAAACTTAAAGAAATTTAATTTCTGTCACTTGTTTATTTAAGGATTCTTATTTAGTTTCTTTTAATAATAAAGTTGTGATTTGTAAAAACAAATCTTTTATGAAATAGTTAGACTCACTACTAAACACTGAGATTAATGATAACTTGAGAAGACTTAAAACTTCTTACTTTAGTAAGACTTGTCTTTAGCACTTGCGATTAGGTCATATTACCCTTAATAGGATTCAAAGATTAACAAGGGATGGACTTCTAAGTCATTTAGAGGTGGAACCTATACCATTATGTGAGTCTTGTTTGGATGGCTAAATGACCAAAAACCCTTTCAGGTCTAAGGACAATCGAGCTGAAATAGTTTTAGGACTTCTGTATAGTAAAATTTGTTGTCCCATAAACATCAAGGTATGAGGAAGGTATGAGTACTGTAACACATTTATTGATGATTGCTAGATGTATGAGTATGACAACTTAATGCATCATAAGAGCGAAATTTTTGACAAGTTTAAGGAGTTTTGAGTTGAAGCAGAAAAGTAATTGAGTAGGCCTATAAAAACACTTTGATTCGATTAAGGTGGAGAGTATGTCCTACTCATGTGCTGAACAAGGAAGCAAATAAGTTGGAAGTATGTTTAGGAGTTAGTATGTTTGTAGGATATCCAAATGGTGCAAAAGGTGGTTATTTCTACAACCTAAAAGACAATAAAGTTGTGGTTTCTACGAACGCAACTCTATTTAAGGAAAGTTACATGAGCAATTTTAAGCCTCGTTGTAGAGTGGTACATGAAGAGATATAGAGTGTTTGATCATTTTGATGGTTTTGGCAAAAACCGATCCAATCAACGTGAAAAATTGGCAGAAGAGCAACCTAGGGAGCTTCAGCATAGTCAGAGGATTAGGCATCAACTTGAAAAGTATATGTTCAATAGTGAACTTACTTGGTTGAATTGATTAAACATAATAGGGATCCTTACACTTACAAAGAGGCTATAGAGGATGTTGACTCAAAGCTCTAGATAAATGACATGAATGTAGAGATGAAGTCCATGACGACTAATCAAGTCTAGAAACTTGTGGACCTTCCTAAAAGGGTAAAACTGATAGGGTGTAAGTGGGTCTCTAAGAGAAAGAGATGAACAGATGGAAAAGTCAAAGCCTATAAGGCCAAACTGATAGTAAACATATACACGCAAAAAGACAAAATTGATTATAAGGAAACCTTTTTATCTGTAGCCATGCTTAAGTCCATTCGCATTCTCTTGTCCATTGTTGTTGAGATAGATTTTATGAATGGCTATCTTGACGAGACCATATATATGGTACAACTAGATGGATTCAAAGCTAAGGGTCAAGAGAATAAGTTCTACAAATTGTTAAAGTATATTTATGGACTTAAGCAAGCTTCTTGTTCTTGGAACGTAAGACTTGACTAAGTGGTCAAGACTTATAGGTCCAAACAAAATGTGGACAAACCATGTGTTTATAAAAACATTAAAGATAAGAAAGTGGTTTTTAACTGCTCAATGTAGATGACATTTTGTTAATTGGCAATGATGTAGAGGCATTGTCATCGGTCAAAATTTTTGTTGACTAGGCAGTTTGACATGAAAGATTTGGGTGAGGCTAATTATGTTCTAGGAATCCAAATCTCTCGAGATAGGAAGAACAAAATGATTGCCTTATCCCAAGCATCATACATAGACAAGATTCTTGATAAGTTTGCAATGCATCATTCCAAGAAAGGTGGACAAACCATCTAGGTCTAGAATTATTCTTTCCAAAAGAAATTGTCCAAAGACTGATGAGGAAAGAGAAAGCATGAAGAAAATGCCTTATGCCTCTACCCCTTCTTACCCTAACAAAGTAGGGGCACCTTGTGTCCTTGAACTGATAGCCATCTTTTGGCTAACTTAGCCTCCTCTGTCCCTCGGGACCAACAAGGGGTAGTATAGGAATATTCACATGTCCATCAACTATGCCTTTTGGCTTGATCTTTGGCCCTAATGCACCCTCCGTGGATGAACCTTGTAGAGGAACCCTTTAGGTTTTTGAGAAGTATATAAAGGCTATGGGGATGCGAAACATGTAACATTTACTCACTTAGGGCAAGGGGAGATCGATAGATTAGGTGCTCAAAGAATTAAATGATGTAATAGTTTTTAGAGACATTTAATTAATAAATAGTTTATTATTTATTTTCATATATCAAATGTTGTCCTCTTTATGTTCATTATATTAAGTGTATAATACAGAAACACAAGCCTAAAACTATTAATTTAAACCCTTAAGATCGTGCATATGATCGACAGATTAGATAAAAGATATAAATCTTAAGGCGATAGTCTAAATATAAAAGATCCACAATTGTCGTAATAAAAGTGGGCACTTTATTCATGTAAAAAGATTGTTGTGTTGTTGACATCCCTAACAGAAGATGACTTGTCATGGTCATCGGAGTTATGTTAGCCTAAGAAAAGTTACCCAAGAAGGGGTGAATTGGGTTTGTAAAACTTTTTTTATAATTATTGGAATTTTCTAGGTGAATGATCAAACAACAAATGCATAAGAAATTATAAATGCTCAAAACTAGAGAGATAAGAGAAAAGAGATGCAATCTCTATTTATAGTGGTTTGGCAGAATGCCTATGTCCATTGTTGCCAAGCAAGACCTTTACTTGTTCTCTTCCACTATTTCGAACGTCTTTTCAACATGATCACTCCAAGTACAATTCGATGACTTGTTTCTGAAACTCATCGAAACCTCTTACAATCTACCAATTTTAAGGAGATTGGCTAACCAAAACGTGTAACACCTGCCAAATTTTCATGTAATGAATCATGTCATTTAATGATGATATTAAGTGTTTTATTTATGCAATGTGTTATGATATATGATATAATGGTGCTAACCATTTTATTTTAAGTGTTATGACAGGTGACGGTCACGTAGAATTGATGTGCTCAAGTGTTCATGTTATTAATCTTATATGTTCATTCATAATTTTGTGATAATTTAATGTTTTAATGAATTTTAATAT
>LNSY01381956.1:0-10515 GCA_002024485.1 Artocarpus camansi
TAGAAACGAAACTAAATAAAATAAAATTCAATAAAATTAAATTAAAATATAAACAAATAAAATCAAACTACACAAAATAAAAATAAAGTATAATAAAATGAATTCAAATATCAAAAACTTAACCAACTTTTATGCACGAAAAAAATTTAAATAACCCTATTTTGTAGAGTTATCAAGTTTGCTTGTTTAGTTTGTTATTTTTAATTGTTCCTATTTGTGTCTTTTGTTTTATTTGGTCTAATTTTTGTAGTCATTTTATTTTTTGTTTTGTTTTGAAATATTTAAAAAAAAAAGGACCAAAAAACCGAAAATCAATAAAATGGTTACAGGATGAGTCAATGAAATAAGATTTAAAAGAAATCAAAAATGATTTTTTTTTTATTTTTTTAAGTAAATAATAAATTGCATTTGGTGATAAACAAAGGCCAATGTTAAGTAATGGATGTATTTGAAAATGACTCCTTGAATATAATATACGCAATGATACTTTTGTACATGGTTCTTGTGTTGGCTTGCTTTGCTTTTAATCCTTCACAATTTATCACAAAAGCCTTGTCCACCAAGCCAATTGCACATTAAAGAAGCTTTATTCAATGATAGCTACACATGATCTCAAGAGCTCTAGAACTTGCTTGAGTACCATTCAAGACAAAATCCTAAGCTAAACATCAGAAGGGCAAGATTTAGGTACGTTTGGAACGATTTGACAGTTAACCTTGCATAAACTTTTCTTAGTTCACCCATTTGAGTGGTATATATTTATATATTTTTCTTAGACACCTATACAATTTTAATCTAGCCTCAAATGAATTTTACACACTCTGCCTAACACTTATAAGCATTGAACCATTCTAAGACTAATTCTTGAGTTCTGCTTTAGAAGAAGTAGTTGGGGTACAATTTGGTCAAGCCCAAATTATCTAAAGGCCCGAAATGACAGCCCATTGTTACGGTTAGAACAAGTCGAATAGAATGAAGTGACTTTGCTATTTGATGTAAGAATAACGTGTATAAACGGAATTCAGGCGTCGATTGGATTGATCTGTTCGATTGATGTATTCAAATAACATTTGGCTATTGAAGGATTATGTTTCGATTTATCTCCTTAGTGTTCGTTTGATGAAATCGATTAACATGAACTGATGGTTATTAACATGTCTAACCATGAACTAGTATATAGGGAAAGCATGATTCTTGCAGCCTATCATGGACCAACACGTGTTCCATTACTGTGGTTGCCTCTAGTGTCATCACTCCACTCTGCCAGTCGGTTGGAAGCCATGACTTTCCTTATTCTCTATATAAGGGGCGTACCATCTTTAATTGTATGGACAAAAAATACAACATACTAAAAATTAGTCAAATTTATTCTTCGTTTTGTATCCTTGTAATTTGTACTCAGAATTCATATAATAGTGAAGAATAGTGGACATAACTCTCATTCATAGAGTGAACCACTATAAAAATCTATGTGTGGTATCATTATTCCTTCAACATTATTTCATTTCATTTCAATTTAATCTGTTGATCGTTTTAAGAATTAGTCTAACCAGTTTCCTATGAAGCTAACAGATCCATATAACATTGATTTGAGGGCCCAAATCCATTAAACCGAACATATTAACCTAGATTAACTCTTTTCTATATTTGATTATAGATCCAATGTCTATAGTTTGCCGCCCACCATGGGGCCTTCAAACCACCAACATCATGATCTCCTAGCTTGACCACAAATGGCTGATAACTTTGATAACCAGCATACACCAGAAATTCTGAAGAGGTTAAAGCAACTCCTCAAATGAATCAGCAAATGGAAGCCCTTATAGTAGAAATAGAAACTCTAAAGAAAATGCTCCAAGAGCAAGCAACGCATTCCCAAGAACGTGACAGAAGATTGGAGCAACTCAGCGGTGAAAACTCAACCTTGAGAAGCCAGATCAGTTACCAGAATTCACAAATGGCCTTGTTGTCGTATTATTACCCGTATTATAGGTATTCGGCACTCCTAGCAATGACAACAACACTATGGCAGTTTCAAACGCCACAACCAAGTAGGCAAAAATCCTCCCATAGCCCCATTAGGGGGATGTAGCTGCTATACACCGACTCAACTTCGACATCAACAACAACGATTATAGCAACTCCGACCACCACAACAGCAAATCTAGTGAGGCCTGCTACAGCAACGACGACAACAATTTTGGACACTAATCTAGAATTGAGCTGACGAGATAAAAGAAGCAAATGAAGAACGAGAAGGAATGGTCGAACCAACTGTTCGCTTGGAAGCTACTTAAACACTTACTCTTTTAACTCCTGAGTCGATTTAGTAGATGATGAGACAAATGTTCGAACAAAACACTAAGCTTGTGGAAAAGAAGATTGACCAGATGATTTTGAAACCAACGAGCAAAACCCCAACATTAGACAACATCTCAAAACATATTTGAGAAACCCTATTCAACAGGAGTATTACTTTGGTTGTCCCAACAAAGTATGGTAATTTGTGTTTGCTCAATTTGATGGAAAGTCCAATTCAAAAGATCACCTACTACAATACAAAAATGTGGTTAGTGCGACAAGTATCCCAGACTCGACTCTTATTGAAATAATGTGCAAGCTATTTGAGTAGAGTCTCAAAGGCCTAGTGCTTTGGTGGTTCAACAAACTGCCTATCAGGTTAATCGATAGCTTTGAGGACTTGGCAGATTTATTTGTTAAAGCTTACTCTATGCACATAAAGACTGACAAGGCGACTAAGGACCTGTGGTCGGTCAAATAGAGCGTAGGTGAATCACTGCGAGCATATATCAAGAGATTCCGCAATACACTTCTTAAGATTTCAGACTTAGAAGACGGGACAACTCAAAAAGCATTGAAGAAAGAACTCCTACATAAGTCCTCTTTCAAGAGTAGTATATGCTCTTATTACCCTCAGACCATCCAGGAAGCTTTGAACAAGGCAAAAAGATGGATTCACCTGGAAGAAGAAAATGAAAGATGCAAATGAGAGCTCACTAGAAGCTAAGATTAGAATAGATAGGGTGAGAGGCGACATAAACCACTATCAGATTGAAGAGGACAAATAAGGATGTCACAAAAGAAGGAGTGGAGAAAGAAAGAGGATAAGTCGTGGCCCACGAATAGGCCACTTTCACCACCAAAATATGCCTTGAGCATATCCCCGATGGAACTGGTAGTGCAGTTGGAAGGGAAAGATTATGTCCGATAACCAAACAAAATGGCCCAAGTCAGTCCCGCAACCACATAAAGTATTGTGAGTTCCATCGGGATATAAGACACTTGACAATCGACTACAAGACTTTGCAGTTTGAGATTATAGAACTGCTCAAAAAAGGACATGTGAGGGAGTACTTGTCCGAAAGAGGAAGGAAAGTTTATGGGCTTGATCGAGAGTGAGGCAGACAAAAGGATCGTCAGACTCGGGAGAAGACGCCTTCACCACCGCCAGTTAGGAAAGTGATTGGAGCCATTTGTGGGGGCTCGGTTTTTAGTGAAGATTTCGCTAATCAAATGAAGGTTCACTAGAGAAAAGCATGTCAAGCGAGTACTAGTATCATTACTAATGAATATGTCAAGCATACAATTTCATTTTGAAGTGACGAGGCATTTGGGCTCGATAGTCGATATGACAATGCCTTAGTTATAAAACTCAACATCATAATTTGCAAGATCGGGAAAATACTTGTCGATAATGGGAGTTTAGCTAATATTCTTTTCCTTTCAACATTCAAAGAGATAGAAATCAATGAAGAAGAGATCGAGAAATCTACTATCGCTTTAGTCGATTTTACTGGCAAAGCGACTACAACTATCTATAAAATCAAGCTGCTTGTCTTTGTAGCAGGTGAGAACAAGATGACGAGTTTCTTCATCATGGACTATCCTTCAGGGTACAACATCATCCTTAGGCAACCTTGGATACAAGCAAAAAAGGTAGTCCCATCAACTTTTCACTAGCAAATGATATTTTCGATGAAGCAGGGAGTGAAGGAAATACTCGAGAGCCAAGAAGCAACAAGGAGCTGCTATGCCATTGCTATGAAATAGAAGAAGGCTTTATAGCAATTGTAAAAAAAACTATCGAATGGATTGACTAATCAAGATTGCGTTGAATCAGTGCTAAAGCAACTTGACAAAGTACAAATCGATCAAAAAAAAATAAGCGTTGAACAGTTAAAATTAGGGCACAACTTGATGCCAAGGTAAAATCTACCATAATTGGTTTTTTGAAAGCTCACAACGATTGTTTTGCATGGTCTCGTGTAGATATTCTTGGAATCAACCCAAGCATAATCTTACATCAGCTCAATGTCGATCCCAACCATCGACCTATGTGACAAAAAAGAAAAAAGCTTGGAATTGAGTGAAACCTCATTGTAAAAAATGAAGTAAGAAGACTGCTTGAAGCTGGGTTCATTTGTCCTGTGCAATACCTAGACTAGCTTGCGAACATGGTGATTATCAGAAAAAAGAATGGGAAGTGGTAGATGTATGTAGATTTCATAGACCTAAACAAAGCCTATCCTAAAGACAGCTATCCTTTGCCGTACATCGATCACTTTGTTGACGCAATAGTTGGCCACGAAGTCTTGAGTTTTCTCTACACTTTTGTCTAGCTACAACCAAATCCTCTTGCATCTTGAAGACCAAGAGAAGACTGTTTTCATCACTAAGTAGGGCATTTTCTATTTTAAGTTTATGCCTTTTGGGTTGAAGAACACTAAAGCCACTTACCAGAGGCTGGTCAACATAATGTTCAAACAGTAGATCAGTAAGAACATTTGATGATATGTTGGTGAAATCTTTACAGGCTAGCCTCCATGTTCAATATTTGCAAAAATGCTTTGACGTTCTCTAAAAGTACAAGATGAAGTTGAATACAGAGAAATGCACGTTTAGAGTTGCAAGTGGAATGTTTCTGGCCTACATCGTTATGAAGCAAGAAATCAAAGCAAACCTAAACTAGATCAAAGTTATCCAATTGATTCCATCTCCAAGAAGCAAACACGAGATCCAGAAGCTCACAGGGTGAGTAGCTGTGTTGAGTCGATTCATTGCTTTGTCTTCAGATAATGCCTCCTATTTTTCCAGCTGTTGAAAATGAACACAAAATTTGAATGGAGTGAATGATGCAAACAAGCATTTAGAAAGGTAAAAAATACTTGTCCATGCCACCCATCTTGTCTAAGCCCAAAGACGGAGAGCTGCTTTATCTCTACTTGGTAGTTGTAGAAACTACAGTGAGTTCAGCATTAGTCAGAGAGGAGGACGCAATACAGAAAATTGTTTTCTTCATCAGCCACACTATGTTGGATGCTAAAACAAGGTATTCCATCGTCAAAAAGCTTGCCTTTGTACTCATTATGTCAGCTAGAAAGCTTCGTTTATACTTCCAAGGTCATAGAATGGTTGCGTTATCAACGTACCTGATGAAAGCCATTCTACACAAGCATGACATTTCTAAAAGGATGACAAAGTGGGTAGTAGAACCAACAAAGTTTGACATTGAGTGCAAACCTTGAACAACATTGAAGGCACATGTGCTTGTAGATTTTGTTGCCGAGTTGACAAACAAGCTAGATATTAAGGGACTGAATAAATGGATTATGCAGGTCGATAGAGCTACCAACGAAAAAGGATCAAGAATAGGAGTGCTGCTATGATTACCAACAGGAAAAGAGATCGAACAAAGCTTTCAGTTGGGATTCAAGGCCACAAATAATGAAGCAGAGTGCAAGGCCGTGATTGCTGGCTTAAGGCTTGCTGCCACACTAAAGGCTACTGAGCTCTTCGTGGAAAGCGATTCGACCTTGGTTATAAATCAGATAACTGAAGATTACAAAGTACGAGACAAAAGGAAGATCTCTTATCTTACGCTGGTAAACAAGCTTAAGTCCCAGTTTGACAATTTTGAAGTAAAGTATGTCCCTTAAGATGAAAAAACTTGAGTTTATGCACTCACTAATTTGGTATCTTTGATCGAAGTGAATGAAAGAATTATTCCCTTTGAGGCATTGACTAGCTAAGCATCGAGTTGATCAAAGAAGAAAATTATATGGATTCAAGGGATGATTTGAGAACTCCTATCAATTATACATTCATGATGGATGGCCACCCCAAGATAAGCAAATGGTGAGGACGATCAAAGTTCAAGTTACAAGGTACTACTTGATCAATGAAAAGCTCCATAGGCATACCTTCACAGGTCCTTATCTTCGTTGCCTAGGGGAAGATGAAGTCGAGAAGGTAATGTGGGAAGCTCATGAAGACTCATGCGGCAACCACTCTAGGGGAAGATCTTTGTGTAACAAAGTCAAAAGGCAAGGCTTCTATTGGCCGACCATGCAAAACGATTGTGATAGCTTTGCTAAAAAGTACAATAGCTGCCAAAGACATGTGCCTACCATTCACCAACTTGCAGAGGAACTCTTCTCGGTCATTTCATCGTACCCTTTTATGAAATACTCGATAGACGTTGTAGGACCATTCCCTCCGACCCCTAGACAGGTCAAATATCTTCTTGTCCTTGTAGATTATTTCTTTAAATGGGTCAAAGTTGAAGCTTTTGCAGATGTTAAAGAGCAAGATATCGAAAGATTCATTTAGAAGAATATTGTCTGTCGGTTGGAGTGCCAAGGGAGATCATCATCGACAATGGCTTGCAATTTATTTTTGCATCCTTCAAAAAGTTCTATCACAAATGGGATATTGTTTTGAGCTTCTCCCCACCAAGGTAACCGTAGAAGAATGGGCACGTAGAAGCGATGAACAAGACAATGATGAAGAACTTGAAGAAGAAATTAGAGGCTAGGAAAGGGATGGATCAAGGAACTCTCTATGGTGTTGTGGGCCTATCGAACTACTTCGAGAAGGGTGATAAGCGAATAGCCATTTTCCCTAGTATACGGAATAGAGGCTGTCATTCTTGCATTAGTAGTCACTCAAGATCTTCGAGTTGACTGTTCACTCCTAACTGAAACAAAGAATGAAGAAATCATGCAAGACGCATTGGATTTGATAAATGAAAAGTAGGATAATGTATTTTATCGCCTTGGACATTACCAGCAAGTAGCCGCCGAGTATTATAATCAAAAAGTGAAAGTTAGGAAGTTCCATAAGGGTGAGCTCATACTCAAAAAAGTCTTTCAAAATACAAAAGAAGCCTATGCTGGAAAATTGGCAGCCAATTGGGAAGGCCCTTATTGAATTTGTACCGTCGTTCAAGACAGGGTCTACAAATTAAAGAAACTTAATGGTTCGATTATTTTCAAAATCTAGAATACACACCATCTACGGAAGTACTACATCTGACTCAAGCTTAAACCTTATTTCTTTCGGATTTTATATGTTTCTATTCGATTTGATCTAATTAAATTACATTTGGCTTGATCCCTACACATGGGTATGTAGGCAACTCGTGAACTATAAACGAGTGTAGCCACTTTTTTATTTCAAAAATTATTTTCCCAAGATTGCCATTAAGTTTTTTGACCAACTTGCTTGAGCTCGACTATGCATCGTATCATCACCAGCTCAATCATCATGTTTGGTCAACTCGCCTTGTGTTCAATCAACACAGTTCAGTCTTAACTCTATACTCGATTCACTTATCCAGACTTCGATCTCATACCGCCATCTTCATGGCCTAGTGGATTCGGTCAACTTGCCCAAAGTTTGATCTTGCATTGCCATCTTTATGGCTTAGACCCAACACTAGGCTCAATCAACTCGCCTTGACATCGATCTTAAATTACCATTTTCATGGCCTAGTCCGATTCCAGAATAGATCAACCCGCCTCGACTTCAATCTTGCATTGCCATCATCATGGCTCATTCCTATACTACCAATTTCATGGCATGATCTACTATTCTAAGTTTGATCATATACTGCCACCTTTACAGCTCGCCATGTTCATGGATTTCTATCAGCATGCCAAATAACTAGACTATTATCTCTATGATTTGTCATTAATCAAAATGATTTGTTAGCATCCAACCTTATTTTCAAAACAACAGTTTTGCCACATACTACAATTTTGGCATGCTAACCATCTAATTTAAATTTTTTGCCAAGTTCCTTTAAATTCGATTCGAATAGCTAAAGTTATCATTTGATTTCCACTTATGTTGACCATAGTTCCAAAATCAAAATTATGGAAAATTAGATTCTATTCAACATTCGCAACAATAAAAGGTTTGCGATACCAATTGTTCAAATAAGAGTACAAACTGATCGAATGTTACAAAACAAAGTAAATTCTTAAGAGATTTCTCCTTCCTCAGTCAAATCGATTTCCTATGAAGCTAACAGATCCATATAATGGTAATTTGAGGGCCCAAATCCATTGAATTATACATATTAGCCTAGATTAACTTTTTTCTATATTTGATTGTAGATCCAATGTCTACAGAAGTGTAAGGTGATGATATGTGGAATTGTTAAATTAAGGTTTTGTTACTCATTTTCTATTCACATATATATATATATATATATTAAAAAAAGAGAGGAAAAGAAGGAGGAGGAGGAGGATCTATGTTTGTACAAGTTGGTTTTATTAAGGTCTTAGAATATGTGCTATGCCTAGGGTGTATTGAGCCATAAATGTGATCCTTTATCCTATTGTTTACCCCAATCATTCATGACAAGCTTGAGAAAGACCTAATGATCTTAAGTTGTGTACTAATCTTTAATAGTGGAGATTGATAAGAAAAGTAAACTTGTCGAGTTCATGAAACACTTCATGTAGGGATCAATCATAAACTTCCCACATGTATAAAGTCATCTAGGTGGCAAAAGGGTGAGTAAAAGGGGCTATACAGACACACACACACTAGAAGGATAAAGAATAGAGCAAGTTTAGTACCTGATTTGAAATTCTTAACATACATTGTGGATAAAATATTCCTAGAGCCATTAAATTTTGACATCGTTGAGTTTTAAAAAATAGGACATTTCTCACTTTGCACTTGGTTCTTTTCATTTCTCTCTTTTGCTCATTTCCTTTTCTTTTTGCTCGAGGAGTAGCAAAATTATAAGTTTAATGGAGTTTGAAAGAATAATTTCATTTAATATCTTCACTTATATATTTTTCTAAATTTTAAGTTATCTAGTTTTTTTTTCATGCTATGTTTCCTCTGTTTTGCAGGTTTTCATCAAAATTGAGGAATGAAGGTCAATTAAGGAATTCTTTGGATTTGGAGTAGTGCACCAGTGCCCTTGCACGACTCAACTTGTGCCCTAAAGTGAGTGGAAAGTCAAGGCTCTCAATAGTCATTTTATGGTTTTGACATGGGACTTTTTAAGGAGCTGATTTGGGGACTCTTGGCAACCACTTTTGAAGGATTTCAAGAGGAGAAGGAGGGCTAGAAGATATTTGAGGAGCTCAACTAATTAGTTTATCTCTTCTCTTTTTTTTTCTTTCTTTTGAATTTCTTTGAAAATTGTTATGATTTCCAAATTGATGTTAAGGTATTTGATTTTGGATTTGTTTGAATTATGTGTAGTTAAATATTTATGTCTAAAGCACTATGGATCCTAGTTGAATTTATGTTTAGATAATTGCCTTTGATTATTGTGATATAATTTCCTATTCTATTTATTTGTGTTTCTTTGATTTTAATGCTTCTAATTGATTTATCACCAATTAGTTGATTTAATATTTGGAATTACTACTTAGGAGAGGAGGATTCCAAATATTGGTTTTGGGAAACACAACTTAAGGTAATATAAAGTTAGGAGACTCATAATTTTCTTTATGGCCATTAATAGAATTTGTGCTCAAAGAGTCATTAATAATTGGTTCTAAATAGAGATATTTGATATAATTAATTTAAAATTTTCTCAATTATTATTTAGAGAGGAAAGTTGTGATACATGAGAATTCTAGGCCAACAAAATGAGAAACTAAATTGGTGATAATAATCAAAGCATATATCAAGCATAATGAAAACTAGGTGACATGGTTCTTCTATATCCTTTTTAATTATTGGTTGCTTAATTTATGATTTTAATTTCGTTTGCTTTAATTTCTTGCACTTTAGTTAAAATAACTCATAAATTACGATTGTCTAGATAAAATTGGAAGTGGTTAAATAGTGATAAATAGAAAAAACTTGATAAAACAATGACCTTTGTAGAAATTGACACTCTTTCTCCTAACATTATTACTTGAAATCATGTACACTTGCACTCGACCACTTCTCATTTCCATTTTGCAAATTATATTTGACCAATAAATTCTCTTAGTGATCTTTCTTATCTTGGTTATTTGCATATTTTTGTTATTTTGGTTGATTACTTGATTTGGTTCTTTTAGTGGATTTAATTTGTTGTTCCTTAATTTACTCTTATTCTTTTTATTTTTGTAATTGGCTCTAAATTTTCAATATTTTGAAAAGAGTTTTTAAAAACACAATTCACCCTTCTTTTAAATAGTCATCCATAAGCTGCTAATAATAATAATAATAATAATAATAATAATAATAATAATA
>LNSY01381965.1:0-11490 GCA_002024485.1 Artocarpus camansi
ATAATTTAAATATTGCTATTAAATAAATTACTATTCACGTAGGTACTATTCACGTCACTATTCATAAAAAATTAAAAAAATCTAAAAATAAAAAAAGAAAAAAATATGTAAATACACACAAGAACACACAAGAACCCATGGTACTTAGACACAGGTTGCAATAACCAAATGTGTAGAAAGACGTTTGCCTTCGCTAAGTTGGATGAGACCTTTCGTGATCGTGTGAAGTTTGGTGACAATTCTAAATCTCTGTTATGGGAAAAGAAACGATAATAATCCAAACCAAGAGCAACTATATTTAGAGTATCTTTAATTTTCCTTTTGTTCCAGATTAGAGAATAAATTTAGTCAGCATTGGTAAGCTTCAAGAAAAGGGATTTGAAATCTCGATTAAAGATGGAGTTTGCAAAATTGAAGATGAAAAGTTGGGCAAAATTGCTCAAGTTAAAATGATAGCCAACGTAATGTTTCCTCTATATCTCCACACTATAGCTCACTCATGCTTCTTAGTGATATTGAGAGACAAGGAATGGCTGTGGCATTTTCGCTACGATCATTTGAATTTTGGTGGTCTAAAAATACTACAGCAGAAGAATATGGTCCTTCTCAAATTTGTGAAGAATGTGTTGTTGGAAAATAACATTGAGACATTTTCTAAAAGAAAAATCATGGAAAGCAAAAAGGGCATTGGTGCTAGTTCATATCGACATTTGCGGTTTCATTAATCTGATATCAAATGGTGGTAAACGTTATTTTATAACATTCATTGATGATTATATTCAGAAAACTTAGGTTTATTTTTTACGAGAGAAGTCTGAAGCATTTTTAGCTTTCAAAACCTTTAAGGTATTAGTCGAAAAAGAAGCAAGTATGCCTATAAAGATTCTTCATATCGATCATGGTGGAGAATAGAACTCACATGAATTTGCAAATTTTTGTGAGGCCCAAGGAATCAAGTGGCAATTTACAACAACGTACACACCTCAACAAAATGGAGTTTGTGAGCTGAAAAATCATACTATTCTAAATATGGTGCGAAGTCTTTTGGTGAGAAGTGGCTTTCTAAACGATTTATGGCCTGAAGCAACCAATTAGAGTATTCATAGTTTGAATAGAAGTCCTACACATTTTGTTCAAAATATGACACCAAAGGAAGCCTGGAATGGATGTAGACTTGCAGTAGATCACTTCAGAATTTTTAGATGTATTGCATATGCTTATATTCCAAATCAGACGAGGCAAAAACTAGATGACAAAGGAGAAAAATGCATTTTTTTGGTGTTAGTGAGCAATCTAAAGCCTAGAAGCTATATAATCCTGTGACTAATAAAATTATTATTAGTCGCGATGTGGTTTTTGATGAAGACAAGTTCCAGACATGGGAAGATAACAGAGGTAGACAACAAATTCTAATAAGTTTTGAAGATGATGGAGAAAGAAAAAAGGACCAACTTATGGAGATTGAACACCACTCAACAGATCTAGTTCCAATAACCCCACAAAGTCCACCAACCCCTGCAACTAATAAAATATCAAGGGAACAATTTGATGTAACAAGCTGCTTGTAACACCTGTCAATTTTCATATAATGGATTATGTTAAATGAGTAACAACGTTAAGTATTTTCCTTATGATATATGATATGTTGTTACTGACTATTTTATTTTAAGTATGATAATAGGTGACAAACACATAGAATTGGTGTGCTTAAGATGTTTATGTCATTTACGTTGTATGCTTGATAATTATTTAGTAAAAAATTAATGTTTTGTTATGTTTAATGCATAAGACAGTTTGGTAGGCCGATCCTTCAAGTTCGGTAGGCCGAATTATCCCTCACAGAATGATAGGCCTATGGATTTCATCGACAGGCCGGACCTCATGACTTTGGCAAGCTGAAGTAAGCCATCGATAGGCCAGAGAAAGTTGACGAGAAATTAGCAAGTAAACACCAAAATTGTGGTATTGATGATTAGATATGATGGGATGATTAATTGATTGCATATTTTTGGCCTTTTTCCTTATTTTAGGTAATAGAATGTTTGACTTTTGTGAATGATTGGATAATTGATGAGGGTTTCCTATATTGAGAGTTAAAATATGGTAAGTAGAGCTTAATTGATTTGACTTTCCCCTATTTCTCTCCATTCCCACGTGAATTTACTTTGATTTTGTCAGAAAATTTTGATAATTATAGAGAAGAAGAGTTTCCTTTTTTTTTTTTTACGTTATTTTCATTTTCACGTAAACTATCTCTATCGCTCTTTTTCTCTCTCCAAAAATTCTCTTAGTTCTTTTCTTTCTTTTCTCTACGTTTTCTTCCATTCTCTTTCTCATTTTCCAGCAAATAATTGGAGGACATATTGAGTTTTTTTGGGCAAATTCAAAGAAAAGTTGAGAAGAATTATTTTAAGGTAAGAATTTGCTTTGGGTTTATTTTTGAAATGTATTTTTCCTTTTTTCTTCGATTGTTGTATTTTTTTCTAGGAATTTCTGTTTGCTCTGAAATTTTTGTATGTTATTTATTATGTGTTATGTGTAATCCCTCAAAATTTTACGCCATTTGGATTTTTCTATGCCGAGATATGAATACTCATATAAATTGTTGTTGATTGGTTATATTGCACAAGAATATAGTTTTTGTTTATAGAGCAAATGAATGTTATTTTGCATGAAATTTGGAAAAATATTCATGTATATATTGAGTGTTGAACTGGAAAGTCTCTTGGTGAAATGATGAATATATTATGCATTATTGAATTTTCCTTTGGATTAGGTCTTATGGTTGTCAATCAGTGAAATTCTAGACTTCTTATTTCTGTGGTTATTTTGTATAGGCAAATGAATTTATTTGACAATGAGACTTTCTTGTAGTATTGTATTTACATGTTAATAAGTTGTCATAAAAGTTTTGGAGTCTAAGTAATTTTATTTTAATTGTTTGGAAATAATGATTTTATGTAACTCACTGCCTAATATGTTAAAAGTTAATTTGTCCTCGCTTTCTAATGCACGTTTTGGGCTGTTTTGAATTTATTTAAAGGTGATTTTTGGATATGATGTGGTTTTAGGTGTCTATTGTATGTAATATTTTTATGGAATTATTTTATGGTATAGATAATTTATTTTAAAGACTTTAGTTCAGGTTGTTCACTGTTTAACTATTGCTGACAGATTTTATGCTATAAAGTGTATGACTCGTTTTGGTTATCAAATGTAATTTATGTGACCAATGAAAAATTATGATAAAATGTTTATGTATTAGCTTTGATTCTCTAGAGTCTCATGCTTTAATTGTGTGTGATTTCCAAGTTATTGAGTTATAATTTCATAAGGGTCAAGCATCTTTTTCTATTGGCAGTTTTGTTCTAATGCTTTGAAGGCTGATAAAATGTATTATGAATCAATGTTTTCAAGAGAAGAATGTATGTGTGATGTGATTTGGTGTTGGACGATGTCATGTGGTATCAAATGATTTTATGAAAATGAAAATTTTTTATTTCATATGGATGTGTGACATGAACATTCCAAGAAGTAAGCATATCAAGACCATGGTGATGTCACCTACAATTAAAGTTGAGTAAGCTAAACAGGTAAGTATATTCTTACCTATAACATGATGTGGTTTGTGAAAAGCTTGAAGTTTATGTTCATACAATTCCTATGATGATTCTATGACTGTTTTATTTAATGTATTATTATGAAAGTTTGACTTATAGAAAGTTATGCATGTTTTGATGATGATGTATCCAAAGGTATAAAAGTATATATATATATGTATGTATATATGTATAATCTAAATAAGTGTTGTACACCTATATTTATGTTATATTCAAATTATGATGTCATGTTTAGTTTGGGATTAGCTACCCTCCTCTCATCATGACGTGCCTATGATGATGATAATGGTGTAACACTTGGACCCCTAAAGATAAAATAAATGAAGTTTTAATATGGTTAATGTTAACAAAAGATATGTTCTATGTAAAACTGTACTTAGTGCATTATTATGATAATGTTGATTATGAAAATGATGTTTTATAAAGATATTCATAAAATGTTTTACGTTGTGAGAAATGAAATGTACTTACTAAGTTTTTGTTTACTCAGTTTTCATATCATGTTGTAGATAAAGGTAAGAGAACTATAAAATAGGTAAAGGACAAAGACGGATGTATGAGCAAAGAATGATGAATTGAAAACAGAAGAACGCCAAAAAAGAAATTTAAAGTTATTAACTATGTTTTATTTTCTGTGTATGTTTATTTAAGAGTTTTAAAGATTTGAACTATGTCTCTATAACTTTATATGATTATTATTTATCCTTCCTCACTTTAAAATATTGAGATTTGATTTAAAATTTAATTTTTGATTTTATTGGAAGTTCAGTTTGCTGATCATTATTGGTCGGTCTGCTAATGTTGGTATCGGCTAGTCGATTACCCTATATCAGCCTGCTAATTTTAGTGATTTTAAAATCCTGTTTTACAGAGCCTCGGACGGCCTGTCGGTGGTTGAAGTTTGGTTTGCCAAAGTCCAAAGTTTGGCCTATTGAACTGTGTAAGCAGATTTTAAAAGTTGTGTTGATTTTTATTTAAATTATGTTTTTATTGTTTTGGTATGATAAACAATTTAAAGAATATTTATAACCAAGTAATAAAAAAAAGGATGCATGGATCTTGGGATATGTTTCTAAATTATGTTTTCATTTAAATACTTTATCTTAAGTAATAGTATAAAGAATGAATGTAACGACATCTGTGACATCTGTAAGGGGGCGTCACATAGCTCACATTCTTAGTACATTAAAAGACGACCAACATGGATGGAGGATTATGAGATACAATGAATCAACCACAATGAAAGACCCATTTACTCATTTTGCTCTATTTTTAGATTGTGATCCACTAGCTTTCGAACATGTTGTTAAAGAATCAAAGTGACGAAAGGTGATGGATGTTGAAATTGCAGCCATTGAAAGAAATAACAGTTAGAGTTGATAGAGCTTTGAAAAGGTCTAGAGACCATTGGTGTGAAGTGGGTGTACAAGACAAAGTTAAAAGAGATTGGCGAATTTGGCAAGCACAAAGCGAATTTAGTGGCGAAAGGCTATAAGCAAGAGTTCGAGGTCGATTATGAAGAAGTTGTTGCTCCAGTTGCGAGGTATGATACAGTTAGATTGGTGATTGCTTTGGCTGCACAAAATTCATGGCCTATCCTCCAATTGGATATAAAATCGGCATTCTTACACAGAGAATTAGAAGAAAAGGTATTTGTCGATCAACCTCCTAGTTATGTGAAATTTAGAGATGAGCATAGGGTGTATAAATTAAAAAAGGCTCTATATAGATTAAAACAAGCTCCATTAGTCGTGTAGAAGCTTATTTTTTATGGAAGGATTCAAATTGTCCCTGTGAACATACACTTTTTATAAAAATAGAAGATGGAGATAAAAATGCTCATTGCTTGCTTATATATAGATGATTTGATTTATATTGGAAATGATAGTATCATGTTATTTGAAATGTCTGATATTGGAATGATGTATTATTTCTTTGGTATTGAAGTGGTGCAATCTATTGATGGAATTTTTATTTATCAAAAGAAATATGTCCAAGAAATTCTAGACAGATTTTAAATGAAGAATTGCAATTCTATGAGCACTCCATTAGAGTTTGGTTTGAAGCTAACCAAAGATTCCGGCGAAAGAAAAGTGGACAGCACACTCAACTAGCTAATTGTAGGAAGTCTAATGTATTTAACGGCAACAAGACTTGATATAATGTATGATATGAGTCTCATTAGCTGGTACATGGAATGCCTAAGGGAGATACATCTTCTGACTACAAAAAGCATCCTTCGATACCTGCAAGGTACTACTGATTTTGGGCTGTTTTATAAGAAACGAGAAAAGTCAGATTTGTTTGGCATTACAAATAGTGATTATACTGGAGATTAAGATGACAGAAGAAGCACTTCAGGGCATGTTTTTATGCTTGCGTTAGGAGCTGTTTCATGGTCTTTAAAGAAGCAACCTATTGTTACTTTATCATCAACTAAGGTTAAATTTATTACCGCAACTTTTTGTGCTTGTCAAGCTATTTGGCTAAGGAAGATTCTTGAAGAGTTGCATTTCAAGCAAGATGGAGCCACTGCAATTTTCTATGACAATAGTTCAACAATCAAACTCTCCAAAAATCCTGTTCTACATGGAAGAAGCAAGCACATCGATGTGAAGTTTCACTTCTTAAGAGACCTAACGAAGGAGGAAGTCTTTAATCTTATTTACTCTAGAAATAAGGATCAAGTTGCTATCATTTTTACCAAGCCTCTCAAGTTGCCTGCATTTCAGAAGCTAAGGAAGCTGCTTGGTGTTTTCACGTTAGTGAATCGTGTTTAAGGGAGGGTGCTTTGGAATTTACTCTCTCGTTAAACCGATTCTATGTTTATCAGTTTAGGTGGGGATTGTTCAATAAATTTAGTCCGTTGTGTTGTCCGAGTTTTATGGCATTTGTTTGTTTGTTTGTCTTCTCTTAGTCAAAAGTGTGTATTACTAGTGGCAGTAGTGCACGCTAGTCATTAGCAAGCAAATAGGAGAAAGTGTTGCACGTTGGTTAGTGCTTTGTGTTACGGTGTTATTATGTGTTAATGGGCATAGAGAGTTGGCAGGTAGTTGCTATTTTCTTATTTATTCCCGTTAGTGTATAAGACCATTATTTATTAAAATAAAAAACATTCAAAATACTTTTTCTTCTCTGTTGCTTTGTCTTTGTCCCAGTTCTTCTATTTTGTAACAGATAACAAGTACTCTTTAATTTCGGAATAAGAATAAAAAGTACTCATTAGTTTCGGCAAGAATTTTTAGAACTTGCATAGTTGGGTTTTTGAGTTTCTCTTGCGTATTAAGAGTAACAAGTACACCTTCCTGTATAGCTCAAAAAAATTTATCTAGTTGATAGCGAAGTAACTCAAGTTTCAAAGGACAAGATTGAGACGAATCTGGAATCGCGAATGGTCCAGGTGCATTAGTTATGGAAAATTTGAATTCTGTTTTAAACATGGAATTCAAAGTTTCCATGAGCCGTTCATTGGTCAGGTGCTAATTGACAAGTCCAATATTGAACGTGTTTCTTACTCCAATATTACCAACTGTAAGTAGTTTTAGCGTGTAAATTACTTCTATGATTTTTCTAGCGAAATAGAAGTGCTTCTCCTGTTTTTAGTCAGTCAATTTGTCTATTTCCAACGGGAAGCACTTCGGACTTCGGTCTAACTAAAGACTCTTAAAGTCAATCGCATTACATTCAGATTTGACATGCTCACTGACGACTAATGTTTTGGCGTGTGAAACTTAACTATCGTCCTGATACGCAGCTTAAGAGACTAATATTTAGTAAGGGTAATTTAGACCTTATCCTCTCGTAATCTTGGTTCTCTTAACTTATTAGAGAGATTGGAGAAATGACTGAGTTTGTATGGAGTTAGATTCTTCTGCAATCTTTATTATCATATATAGTGACATCCTTTTTTTTATCGTGAACAATAAAACCGCAAAAAACAAACGTATAAGCACGCATAAGATTTAGGGGATGTACCATTCACAAAAAAAAGAGAAAGGGATGTACCATGTAATGTCTCAAAAAAATTCAAAATTTAGTAAGTATGAGTAATTAAGAAGTTTTTCATCATCTATGCCGTTAATTCATCAGAAATTATAAGTTTAAAGTTTATAAGCTCAATAAGTCTCTGCAAGAACTACTAGAAAATTTTAAAAATGTAGTTCGAGGCTAGAAATTTATTTCGCGATTTAAGTATTTTATGTTAAAGCATGTTAAGATCAAGATTATGTAGTTAAAAAACTATATAGGTAGGGTCGTTACATACCAAACTTAAAAGTTTTTCAATAATTGAAGTAGAGTTCACAATTAGGCAATTGTCCAATACAACTTAGAAGGCAAACTCCTAACATGATTTTTATATTCCCCTTAAAAAATGATTCCTATTTATTTTTTCACATAAATTAATTATCCGTCTAATTATATTTACATTAAATTGTAATAACATACTATTTACCGTTAATTTTAGGATGTAACTGTTCGTCTATTCTTACAGAGTGCAAGAAAACCTGCCAATATTATTGCTGTCTTAATCAGCACTTTCTGAACTTCCAATAGTAATACTAGCAAAATGAATGATCGAACTCACAGCTGCTTAGTTTTTCTGCATTATTGATGAGCTACCTGTGCATTCGGAGAATTTTCCTTAGTAATGTCAATACTTTAAAAAGTCTCGGCTGAATCAAGATTAACATTAGAATATTCAAAGTTCTATTAGTTTTAGTGTAAATTGCAATTTATTCCCTTAAAAATATTTTTCATGACACGCCCTTGAATATCTTGTAACCTGATGCAATATGAACAATCCATTAGTTTCTGTTAAATTTTTTGACAATATTTTCCAATGAAAAAAGCCACGTGAAATTTTTTTAATAAGCAAAAATTGGAATTTGCACGTTGCCCACTCTCCCTTATAAAAATGTAAAATTCCAATTTTTTGGAGTGAAGGAGTTGGGCAATTAACACTTATTTCTAGAGTAAAAACATGTTTGGTAACATGGTTTCCATATTTCCCTCTTTTTGTTCCTAATTGTCAAATGTAGAGATGTTGTCAAACTAAGTTAAGTTCAGTTATTTTTTTTTGGTTTCTAGTTGTCGAATGTAGATATGTTGTCAAACTAAGTTAAGTGTAGTTAGTTAGTTTTTTTTTCCTGCTAGAATTTTTTAGGTTTGTTAAGTTAATATTTTTGTTTTTTTTTCATAAATATTTTTTTATGAATGAGTTTTTTTACTATAAAGTAAATTTGGACCTGGGTGTGAATTTTAATGAGTTTCTCAACGAGTTTTTTTTTTAAAGATTTTATGCCTCTTCTTGCTTCTTACTAACTCTAAGAAACTAAAATAGACGAGTTTTAGCATTTTGTGAGCGAAAGGCATTTAATAAAACTAAAAATCATACCAAAGTTGAAAAAAAGGACTAATCAGCATTTTCCGTATATGTGTTATTTTGCTAATCTTTGTACATGTGTGTGTGTGGATTACAATCTACTTATGTTTGTATATATATTTGTGTGAATTATTTAGGTTTTAGTTTTAGTTTAGCATTGTTAGTATATGTTTGTAAGAATTATTATTTAGGCATGATTGCTTAGTATATGTAGTAGAGTATATATATGATTTTGTAAAAATTTTATAGTTCAATATAAATATATAATTTTACAATCAAGGCCTTGTATTAGTGGATAACGTATGAGATTGGCTATCTCGTGAAAATTAGAAATTTTGGTTTTTTTTTTGCTAATGATCGATCTTCCATGATAGTTTTTACTAAAAATCGTCGTAGAAGATAGAAAATAATCAAGATTACATAATAGTTTTCATTGAAAATCGTCGTGTAATTCCACGACGGTTTTTTTTCTCAAAACTGTCGTGGTAGCCTCCTATAAAACACACTTAATACTTACCATTAGAAGCATTTTAAGACGGTAAAAAACTGTCGTGAAAGTCTCTTCAATACCATAATAGATGATTTCACGATGGTTTTTTGACCGTCGTGAATGCATTACACGACAGTTTAAAATCATCATGTAATTCTCAATTTTTACTAGTGTGGATACCGTTCATGTAAATGTAATATTTTTACATTTTTAGTTTTCAAAATTATGTACATTTTTATTTTACAAAAGTTATGTACGTATAAACAAGTTAATTTGAAATTGCCTAATTACATCTTAAAAACTGAGGTTGTAATTATACAACTTTTTTGGTTTAGGGAATTATAAGATTTTAAAATATTGCAACAAAAAATGCAACAAATACACAAGAACTGAAGTAAGAAAATTATAGGATTACTTAGAATTAGAAATGTTTATAAGAGTTTTACATTAAATTAAGAAATAATTTTAATGAATATGTTTCATAAATTTATTAGTATGAAAGTTCAAAAGATTGTGCTTTAAGAACCTAATATGTTAGACTTAAGTGAATAAATTATAAGAAGTTATTATTATGTTAAGTTTAAAGAGGAATAAGTTTTAGAAATTAATATGTTAATTTTAAGATAATAAATTATAATAATAGTATAATGATAATTTAAGGAAGGATTTACAAGCATTTAAAATAGGAATTTGTAATGATATTTAATTTAGAATCGTTTTAGAAATATTTTTATTTAAATAAAAAATAGTTTCTAAATAATTTTTATGTTTTAAAGGAAGGTTTTAGGAAATCATTATTTATCATGTTTTAAGAAATTAATGTTATGATATATGTAAAGAATTAAGTCTTTAGAAATTATAATTATCTTAAAACTAATAATTATTATTACGTTATTATTATGTTTAAAGAAATCAATATTACTTTAAAAGAAATATTTTAGAAAAAAAATTATTTTGAAATTTAAGTATTTTATGTTAATGCATGTTTAAGATCAAAATTAAATAGTTAAGTAACGGTTATATAGTTAGGGCCGTTATAACTTTCAGGCCCTTCATTTTCTTTAAACTTTGGAGCCTACAATTTTTGATGGAAGCCTTCACCCCAGCTTATATGTTGGGACATTTGAATTGTCAGAGGTGTCAATAGATTGCAAGTCAAGCAAGTAAGATGCACGAAATTTCTTCCACAGGGTAGCTGGCTTAAGGACCCACATGCAAACCTTAAGTGTCAATGACGGAGAAGACTTAGAAAGTGCAAAATAACTCTATTTTTTGTAGAATTATAGAGCAATTGAGGAGCCCACTTGCGTAAACGGGAGAAAATAGTGCGGAGGAGACTTAGAAAGTGAAGTCTTTGGACCCAAGGAAGAAAAAATGAATGTTAGATTTTGTTTTCCCTAATCTAAATAATGACAATACGAACTTTGAATTAGATTGAGCAAACTTGAAATTTATTACAAATTCAATATTACTATACATAAAAATTCGTTGTTGTACTCATGCATAAATATTGTTGAATCACTGTAACTTTTTGCAGCCAGATCATAAAAGCATTAATATATGTTGCGGAGGCTCACGATGATGAAACTCCTTCAAATTAAATTGATCAAATAAAAATCTACAAAAAAAGGTAACACTAGGCTATTCCAGTGTTAAGCTGCTTCCTTGATTACCTACCCCTAACAAATGGCACTTCAAAACCACTCTAGATTATTTCCATTTTTGTTTTCATCCCTCCATGTGATTGCTCTTTATTCCATCATGGGCTTATTGCAACATACTTTGTTCACTGCCGCTGCAATATTCAGTAATGAAACTGACAGGTTTGCTCTGCTCAAATTCAAAGAATCAATTGCCATCGATCCAAATGGAGTCCTAAGCTCATGGAATCACTCTGTTCCCTTCTGCTATTGGCCTGGAATTGCATGCAGCGTTCGGCATCAACGGGTGACGACCTTGGAGTTGGAGGGCTATAACTTGCGAGGAACCATATCGCC
>LNSY01381975.1:0-11003 GCA_002024485.1 Artocarpus camansi
AGCTAAAATGAATCCATATGACCTTAAAAACCTTTGAGCTTTCTTTTTTGGAGGAGAAGGCACATATTGGCTAAGGGATTTGAGCTGAATCCAAGGAGAAAGATGGGGGAAAAGAAAAGAAAAAAATATTTTCTTTGTTTTAGCTTTGGATTTTAGTTTTGGTTTTTAGATGTTGGTTTTCTTCTCAATAAATCATCATTGGAGATGCAATTGTATCAAGAAGTTGGAGAGGAGAAGAAGATGAAGGGTGGTTTGGAGCTTATGACAACTCCAAAATAGGGTTTTTTTTCTTATTCTCGCTCTCTTCTTTCTATTTTTGTGATTTGTAATTGTTTTTCTAGAGTTTTGATTGTGTGATTTATTTTTAATGCATTTTCATGGTTTATTTGTATTGTCCCATTTTTAATGCTTCTAATTTCTTTGGCCAATGGATTAGATGATTTGATGTAAGAGTTAGGCACTTGGGAAAGGTAATATATACATTCAATTTGGATAGCACAACTTAGGTTCTTAGAGTTTGGGAGGCCTAAAATGCCTTCATAGTTATTAGGAGTACTAGAACTTAATGAATGTTTAATTTACTCATTTTTTAATAGGAATATTGGAATTGGGTTTTGAACATATTATCCAATTTGACACTCATGAGAGGTAATTGCGTTAATTAAGAGGTTTTCAACTAATTAACTATTAGATTCACTAAATAATAAAATTAATTTGGATAATTATCGTAAAATCGATGCTCTAGTATTTTTAGTTAATTGTTTTCTTTACTTTATTTTAATTGCTTAGTTATGTCCATTTGTTCTTTTTTTTGTTGCTTTAATTTTCATTTTAGTTTCTAGTTTTATAATTAATTTTCATTTTATTTTTATTTTGGGTCATCCAAATAATCTTAGAGCTGATAAATTTTGGTAATTAACATAAATTAAACATAATCCTCATGGGATTGACATCCAGACTATGGATCACTTATTACTTGTGATCATGTACACTTGCATGCGTCATCAGCTTAACAAGTGGGAACTATGTCTCACAAAACAATTATGAATACATATAATAAGATATGATTGTGTCTGGTTATGCTTATGTATAATCATGTCTTATTAAACTTATAGGCCCGGGTGTTCTACTGATTACACTTTCATTGCAAAGTTAGGGTTTGAAAGGTCCTTAACGATACCATGATCTAAATTATTATGTTGATTGATAAGCCTCCCCATAGGTCAAGAGGTTAATATGACACTCAGACTTAACTTACTCTTATAGGTTTCATTAAACTTATTAGTGAGTATGTAGTATGGCTTGGCATCTTATATTATAACATAAGACATAAACATGCATTTATAATTTTTATAAAACATATAAAATATTATATTTAGAAACTATACATAATATAGGCAAAATTCCTATTTACCTGTTTTCTTTCAATAGAAATTGCTAACTCGCCAAAGTTTTCTACCTATTATTGTTAAATTCTGTAGAAGAATACCCATATTGAGAGTGTGAGATTAACTTATCTTATACTTTTCATTTAGCATAATCATAAAGAAATCAAATCCTTTCTTAGAACATATTTTCTTTTTATTAAAGGATCATAAAACCATCATATTTATTACAAGGATTTATTTATCTAATCCTCATAACTTAGTTTTCCTTAATGGCCTTTATTTATTCATCCTAAAGTTGATAATTCATTAATTAATCTAATAATTAATTAATTATCTTTTCGTTAACGAGGTTTCCAACTAATCAATTTAATGATTAATTAATTTTTCTTATTACATTTATTGGGCTCATAAGTTGTATAAAGACTCATTAACTCTAGAAGAATTTATTCACTTCAAAAAAGCCTAGAGGTGTTTACAATATTCTAAACACTATGTCACCAGAACTTAGACCTAAGAGTACTTTTGAGCTAGTAGATGTGTTGGGCCCGTATTTAGCATCGTGATGTTATGCACCTAACATAGTGAGCTTTTAAAGTTCTTGTTTAAAAATCCATTTAAAAATTGTTAATGTTTGTAGGAAAACCATATTCATATAAATAAAGTTTCAAGTTAAAAATCATATTAAAAAAGTTTGAATATGATAAAATTATAAACTATAGACTCGTATAATTTTTTGCTATAATTCCTTTATTGGTTGTAAATTAGAACTCTATTGCTAAACGAGTGTTTTGTATAAAAACTAGGATCAAAAGGCAAAGTCACCGTAAAATTGTATGTTAGAGATAGTTTTCTTTCAAATTTTCTTTACGGATGGATCTCGTTTTAACGACGTCTAGAACTTTCATGTTTAAATATTCATTTTCGACGATTTTTGAAAAATTTACCAATTTAAAAGTTTTCTATGGAAAAAAGTTTCAATTGTTTTTATAAATCTACTTTGAAGTCTTATTTAGAGGTAGATTCTTAAAAAAATTTCTTCACAAAAGTTCTTCTTCTCATCAAAATTTAAAACTTCCATTATTTACAAAAATTATGATTCGAACTTCTAGAAGGTCATTTTTGTCAACAACAAAAACCTCACTACTTTATGGGTTAAAACTAGACAGTTTTTTAAATCTTTTATTACTATATCTTAAAGATAGATTTTCAAAAAAAAATCTGCTTAAAAGCTCTTTGTCTCATTGAGATCTAAAACTTTTATGCTTTACAAAAATCATGATTCGGCCTTAAAATGGCCCATTTATGCCAAAACAACTACTGTCCCTATTTTTACAATTTTGAGTAGTTTTTTTACCGCTTTGTACAATTTTAGAAAGTGGCCCAAAAACCCAAACTAGAGTTAAAACTATGAAAATCTTTGGTCATAGAGATTTATTCAAAACGTCGAAATCTATAAATTTTCTATTCGAGAAAAATTCAAAATTAGACACTAAAGCATGCTCAAAATAAGCTAAAAGATTTTTCTTAAACATAAAACATACCAAACCTAAACTAACCATACATAACGTACATAAATCTAACAACTATAACTCAAACTTACATAAACCATAATAACCGTCGCCATAAAAGCTTATTACATGCCGTATTAATCAAATAACATAAACTAAAACAAAACCATAAACTTATTCATACTTAGAATAAAACAAGAGATTGTGAGTATACCTTTGCAGACATATTTAGATGGCTTCTAGTTTTCCTCTTCTTCAAGCTTTTGGCTAGGAATTTTGTAAGGGTTGAGTGGAAGAAATTTGAGGGCTATACCTATGGTGAAGAGCCAGTTTTTTAACAAGAAAGTGGGAGAAAAATGAGCAAAAAATGCCATCTTGAAATTAGGAGGCCTTTTCATAGCCAATGACTAACTAATCTTAACTTCTTAATCTTGATTTATTTAGGTTTTTAATCCACTTTACTAAGCTATGATTTTGGGTTAATTGGCTCTAATGTGGGAGGCATAAATGTGAAAAAAAAGATAGAGGAAGAATCTCATTATGGCTTAAGGACACTCATCAAATCAAGCTTTAATCATGGTCTTATTTTGTACTTTGATCTTATCTCCTAAAGATTCCATAAAACATATATGTTTTATACTAGTTGGAGGTGACTAACTTGGCTAAAAGAAAATTTTGTTTTCCAATGGATCCATTTCATTGCTTACTCACAGTCCAGCACTAATCTCTAAATAAATCGATGTCAATATTAACTCTTAGTTGCATAGTAAAATTGGACTTTTTTATTCTTAAAATCATTTCTAGACTTATTAAATCTAAGCTTAACTTTTCTATACTTTGCTCTGGTAATGGCATAGTTTTTCAATAGTGTCAATTCCCAAGCCCTGATAGCATTTTTTAGCGAAAATACTGCTCGCATAACTGATTTTTAACTTATAGGTAATTAAGGACTTGTTATACATTAGAGTGGTTCTTGGTACATTGCCAATTCCCTATTACACTTGAAAATTTTTCTAATTAGAATTGTCAAGTTATTTACTAATTGAAACTTCTTTCGCTTTAAATCGCAATGAGAATTATCAACCTAATTAAACTCTCACAAAAAGTTATTAAATTTAACTTTAAAATTTACTATAAAATTTTAGAATATTTATATTAATTTCATGGATCCTTCAATAACAAAAATCAAACATGATATTTTTTAGAAAAATTCACGACTTAAATATGTAAACCACATTATCTAATTGTAGGATTTTCTCGATCATCACACTAGCTAACTAGAATTGTCAAACATAATTCAACCAATTGTGTGTTTTTTAAAAATGAACGGACATTAATTTATTGCAGTAAAATAAAATAAACATACTCTGAATGTCAAAGTACAGAATAAGACATTTATTACTAAAAACAAAATAATAATAAAATAAAATAAGAAACTATACATGCAGGAATTGGCTTTGCAAAATGTTTACTTTTGTGCTCGCTGTTTATGTCTCTTTTAATGTCTTTTAAATATCATAAGATGTACGTGATGTCAATTAAAAAATCATGTCTATAAAAATATAATGTCACTTCAAATATTTCATTAATTTGATGGGACATAGCATTATAATAAGGGAACGAAAAGGGACCTAAACAAAGGACATATATGTAAGTGGAATCTCTATGACAATAAAGATGCAGTGATTACTGCTCCAAAAAGCAAAGTCACTTGGCGTCCTAATTAAGGTTGCAAGTAATTAAAATAAAGTGAAAGCTCTACATGCTCGAGAACATTAAAAAATAAATAGAGTCCGAATCAATAAGATTTTTGGGCTAGCTATATTTATGTACTATATATATTATCCAAGATCCCATTGATTAATTTTCCCATACTATTTCTACTTTATTAATGGCATCTTCTCATTAATTATTGAAAAGTTTGAATAACATATCAAAGAATAAAACATTAAAATCTAGTGGCAATTGGCTAGGGATAACTTTCTCATATGTATGTAAGACGGCAGAGACCATATGCCTGATTGAATGAATAAATTGTTTAACTTTATAAAATTTATATGCCTAAGGCTTAAGTATATGCGTTAAAGACAATACTTAGCAGACAAGTATATATAATAAAATAATTATATATGCTTTTAATTTCTTTAATTTACTTTGTTGTCGGTAGTAATAGTTGTGTTGATCATTCGCATATATACGTACACATGCATATAAAAGCTGTTTACAATCAGTTAAAAAATTGTTCTTTATTTTTCTTTTGCTTTATATTCAATTCTATAGTTGCATTTTGAGTTTATCAACAAAGGGACCTATATTTTCAATGTTTCCACTATGCTTTTGAGTTTTAAATTCATGTTAATTTTATACTTATTTGAACCAACAGTTGATTTTTGACTTATAAAATGACAAATTTAACATTTACTGTTTATAAAAATCTTGTAACAAATAATAAATTAGGCATAAATTTTAAAGAAACAAAGAAAAAGTTATGAAAATAGTTTTTTTTAGCTAAGTTAAAAAGGTAATTTAATGATTCGTTGCAAGTTTGTCAATAAGCTACAAATTGATAAATTCAAAGTGGTTTACTAGTGGTCTTTTCTTTGTCTGAGTTGGCTAGGGTTTTCTGTTATTGCTTCCCTCCTAGGGTCAGATTATGGCACAACTGTTTAGCCTCGTGGCTAAAGAAGAGGTTGTTTTGGCAAAAAGACGGAGAGAGACTGGAGGGTGTTTGCTTGTCTAGGCAAGGCAGGTTCGAGGTCTAAGGGCTTTGCACCGTTAGGGTTTTGTTCCCCATGGTGCGGCGATTCTCATGGATGGAGCATGGGTCTCAAGCTGACAATGGAGCATTTTTATCTAATGTATCCCTGTACATGTTCAGTATTGTAATCCGGGCTTTTGTCTCTTTGGTGGTAAATTAAAGGTATTAGCTTTGCCGCATGCATATTATTGTTTTGCTATAATATTTTATCCTTAGTTTGTGATAGATAATGGAGGTGCTTTTCTCACTCTCTGGTTTTTGTTGTGAGTTCAACCCGCTTAAGTTATATCTTAGTGGTGGTGTAGGTTATTATTGTCATACAAGTTGTTTAGTCTCGTTTGATCGGAGTTCTCCATCAATTGTGAAGGAGTTTTTAAAAGAACCATTTGTGTGCTTGATTTTTGTTGCATCTTTCCAGCTTTATTTTATGGGAAGTAGGCATCACATGTTTTATCCTTTTGTGCAATTTATTAGAATTTATTGATGGTAGCCAGTTTGTAGTCAAGATTAAGTTTTCTTGTATTACGTGATCTTTCGAGTTAGTATTTGTGAGTGTATCTCACTGATTTGGAATACAAATATCTTTCAAAAATCATTTTGTTCATTATAGTTTTTTCCTCAGTTGGTTTGTATTTTATATTTTATGAGCGTCAAGATAGCTAAACCAATTTGTAAAGAAATGTTGGCAAAATAAGAGATAAGTGCATATCTTGAGTGCTCAAAATAACCCTTTAATGAAGAATTCTATGTATTGCAACTTAGCCCCTCCTAATTAATTCCTTTTCTTGTGGCCATACACTACATGAAAAGGCTAAAATTAACACGAACTCAACCAATTACATATGTTGACAAGTGTCATCTATATGTATAAGATAAAATATTCGTAACAATTGTGTCTTCTTATAGGTTAAATTTTAATTCCTTTGCTGTGTGGTGGATATTTAGGTTTTCAACACATCAAAACTTGTAACATATATATTTATATATTTGTTATCATATATGTAGCACCAATATTGTATTCACAGCAAAAACATATGCATAAAGAAAAATTCAACTTTCCTGACTTTAAAAAAGAAATGAAAGACAACGTAAACAATCACTAAAACATTTCTTAATCATAATGTCTTCTATAAAATATTGTTTGTTTGTTTATTTAATTTTGGTGTTAGAGAATGGCTGCGTTTTCCACACTTTCTCTCTCTTTGTTCTCTCCCCTTGTTTCTCTTTACCTTTCTTTCTCTCTTTCTTTCCTTCTTTCTCGTCCCCGGCCCTCCCTTTCTCTGCAGTACTCGATTCCTTTTGTTTTTCTATTCAATCTAGGGTTTTGAAATCTTGGGTTTCTCATATTATAATCCTTAAATTTACTATACAATTAAAAACCTTTTTTTTTTCTCTTTTAACTATAATATTGTTTTTTTCTTGTTTTCTGTTTCCCCTTTAGCTTCCGTCTCAAATTGTTGTATGGCTGGCTTAGACTTAGGCTCAGCTTCTCGATTTGTTCAGCACCTCCAACGCCCTGATCTCCATCTCCAAATCCTGCCAGATTCTGACGATCACGAAGATATCAACCGTAACAACGGCCACTTTTCTGGCGCAGGGGCCGACCATAACCACGCCGAGGATGACAACAATCCGGCAGGTCTCGACCCTGTGACTCCGAACCACGGCATGGGAGATGTCATGGCTCGACGCCCACGGGGCCGCCCTTCGGGGTCAAAGAACAAGCCGAAGCCGCCAGTGATCATCACCCGGGAGAGCGCCAACACCCTCCGAGCCCACATCTTGGAGGTCAGCGGCGGCTGCGATGTGTTTGACTTAGTGGCTGCCTACGCGCGGAAGCGGCAGCAGGGGATCTGTGTGCTCAGCGGCAGTGGAACCGTCACCAATGTGACTCTCCGGCAACCAGCGGCTGCCGGAGCCGTCGTTACCCTCCATGGGAGGTTCGAGATACTGTCGCTGTCGGGCTCGTTCCTACCGCCGCCTGCTCCACCAGGGGCCACAAGCTTGACGATATTCTTGTCCGGCGGACAAGGCCAAGTCGTCGGAGGAAATGTGGTCGGAGCACTGATCGCATCTGGTCCAGTCATCATCATCGCGTCGTCGTTCACCAACGTCGCATATGAGAGACTGCCGCTGGACGAGGAGGAGCCGCCGCTTCACATTCAGCAGCAACAAGTGTCACCGCCTTCTGGCAGTGGAGGAGGAAGTGGTGGAGGCGGCAGCAGAATGAGCAATAACCCTTTTCCCGACCCCACGGCGGGGCTCCCTTTCTTCAACCTTCCGCTTAATAACATGGCACCGCAGATGCCGGTTGATGATTGGGCCGGAAACTCAGCGTCGTCAGGACGGCAGCCTTATTGAAGGAAAAAGCGACGGTGTTACCCGTTGTTAGGGCACAAATTCATGAGGTTAGAAAATTATCTCCTAGACTAATCCATCAATATAATATTACTTCAATCTTTGTACAATTAATTAGTTTCTTTCCTCACTTCTTGCTTGTCATCATCCAAAATATTCTGTTGTTAATTTTAATTTTGTATCTTTTTGAGAAATGCTTTTTGTTGATGAACGATGATGATTCCGTGGATATATTTGTGTGTTGAACACCTCTTTTCTTAAGTGAAATTAAGATTTCAGATTCGCTTTTAGGAGGGAAAACATACTAGCTGATCATTAAAGCTCTTTAATGTATAATCAGATTAGGGTTTTTTTCTAGCGAAAGGAGATGGCATAAAAATAAAATACATTTTAATTAATTGACACTCACCAATTTTTTATTCTATATTAAGAACCTCACTTAAATTTATTATAATAAAAAGAAAAGAAAAACAAGAAGGATTAGCTTACAACTTCCTTTACTAAAATTGGCTCATAATTCTTTTTTCTTTTACTACAAATGGCAGGGATATAATTAACTAAGTATGGCTGCTAATTAGTATATATTTATTAAACTCAAATCTGTCGAACTTTTTAATTAAATAAAAGGTCGTACTTAGTGCAGAAAATTTAGTGATGTGTACTCATGTGAAGTATTACAAAAATGAAAGACACCGAAGCTGTCTAAACTTTAGGATTTTTTTTTTTTCCAAATAAAGTACTTCAATACCAGAGAGCGCCTAAAATATGGGTTGAGGGTCTGCCCCGGCTGGCTTTGATCATGTTAACATATTATTAACCGGCTTACACAAATAAATATGTATAGGGTTCTAATATATGTTGTTTTGATTTTTAATTTCTTCTCATTTAGATGTCTCCATAATCATTATATACCATTTTGTAGACAGGTTAATTTCCTGGCAAAATTAAAACTTAGATGGCTATTTTCCTGGCATGTACCTTAATTAATTTCCTTTTCTATTCTGGCAACTTTCATATGCTTTATAGTGTAAATTTATAGATATCAATATAGTTAGGCTCTTGATCTTAACAATAAGGTATATATAGTACACTACACAATTATTTTATTAGCTCCATAACTGGTCTCCGTGGAAGCTAAGCTTCGCCATACATGTGGTGTAGATAACAAAATATCCATATATAATATATGTAAAAACCCAGAACACTAATAGACTAAATTGGTGAAATACCATGCTCAAAGGAATTACTAAATATTATTAATATATATGTAAGAAAAAGGGGGAAAAAAAGGAGGAAGAATTAAGAGCAAATTATTGATGTAAAAATCTATTAAAGTTTCATTCTAATCCCAAGTATGCAAATTCATTAGATTAATAAATAAATGACCGATGAAGCCGCTGGTTAGCTGGCAATTTGTTTGATTATCGTGTTTAACAAGAATTAGCTTTGGAAAATTCTGTGTTGGTGAAATTTTGTATCTATTGTAATCTGTAGTGGATCAGCTAACATTGGTAACTTGAGGATGAAGTGTGAAACAAACAAAATCTTTATGTCGTCTACATAACTAAAATGTGTGCATATTATATTCTACAAAATAAAGGATTATGTGGGAAACCTATTTGACAGTACTTATCGGACCAAAAAAAAAACAAACCAGTTCATGCATAATTTATTCCACCTTGAGAATACATATTAATTAGTTAGTAATTTAGTGGTTGATCATTTTAAATATTAAAATCATCCTCTTTCTTTTTGAGAAATTGCTTATTAAAACATTCTTAACATTGTGTTCAATTATTGATAATAATATTCCCTTATCTCAATATGGGTTTTGTGTTCTGCATGGATAATTATGCAAACCTCAAAGCAACTTATTGCTGCCGTTTATGCGATCCAACATATGAATATTATATGCATTGCTCTCTTGCTAGTGGTCGATTAATTTTATAGGGATGATCAAATATAAGTCAATTAATTATTTGGGTTCTTTATTAAATATACATACATATATATATATATATATATATATACTAGGCTCTTAGATTTTTATACAGCACTTCGTTTGCTAAGCATTAAATGATTGGTATGTCTCAATGCCAGCATCGTGCATTAGTACCTAGATTAATTTCCGAAATTATCTTAAAAAAAGATTAATTTTCAAAATTAAGGGAGAGTCCGTGCATGTATCATTATATGCGAATTTCACTTACTGTATATCCAATTAATTAGATTCTAGAATGAGGAAAAAAAAAATGGAGTCTAGTTATCGAATCCGCCTCGTAAGTAACTCGCATGATTTAGGATATTGCAAAAAACTGTAAAACGAAGCAATGGTCTATTAAATATCGTTCCTGCTGCAATTAAATATCAAACATAGCAAAAAGAATGGATTGTTGACAAACAAAAATTTTTTAAAAACTTTGTTCATAAGAAATAGCTCTATAATTTTAATTAAGAATAGAAAATTTTGAGAATTTTTTCAAACTTCTTGAAGACCTATCAAGGTATTCTAGCTTTCCTCTTTAATACCACGATCTTTCAAGCGAAGCCTCATAATACATGAGATAATAGACTTTTTTTTTAGAGAAAAAACTCTCAGTTTTTTCTTTCTGAGTATTCTATAAAAGTTGCGTGACAAAGATAGATGGAGATAACTGTTATCTCCATTTATTTATATTTGAGCAATTAGTTATTTTTCAATTAATTTTAATTTATTTAAAATTTAAAATAACCACTATATTAGATATATAGGGAATGTATTTCCTTATCCTTCTTTTTTTATTTTATTTTTGAAACAAATCACGCATAACGTGATTCTATTTAGACATATATATATATCATTTAAAAAAAAGAGAGAATGATGTTTCATGATCCTAAATATATTATATATTTAAAAGAGAATCACGTAATATAATATAAATCATATTATGCATATATAAAATATAATTAAAATCTTATATATATATATATATATATATATTCAAAAATTTA
>LNSY01381989.1:0-12915 GCA_002024485.1 Artocarpus camansi
CATTTGTGTAACAAAAGGATCAAAAATGGTATTTTGACAAAATATAGATGATGTTTTGCATATTTTTCTATTGAAAAAGAATAAATTAGTAGAAAATGTAACCTCTGGTCCAAGTATGAAAAGTGTTACATGAAAGTAAAACTACGTTAATAGCTCAGGAGGTCTACAATCTTTTTAAAAAGTTGTGATTTAGTGCTCAGTTTTTTATTTAAACAAGTCTGACCTTTCGATTTAGATGCAAAAGAAAAAGTGCTAGCAATACTCTCTTTTTTTTTTCATTCTTTTTTATACTTTCTCATTCATTGTATTATATGTAGAATCTACTATTTTATTTTCTGTTTAAATAATAATTTATCATATTAATAGATTCTACATGTCGCTCAATAAAAATAAAGAGTGTAAAATAAAGTAAGAAGAGTATTGCTAGCATTCTTGAAGGATCGAAGTCACTGATAGAAGTTAAAAACTTTATCATTGAGTCATATGATGTGTATTTTTGTAAGTGTACAAATTGTCGCAAGTAATAAAGTTCAGAGTTGAGTATCACACCCATAAAGATTATGTTAACAATAACTGAGATTATAATGTTCCTAATTTTATTTAGACAAGCTATATTAAAATTGAAATTATAAAAATGAATAAGACTACAAGAAACACAAATAAATAAGACAAAATCTAAATTATGCGAAATTCAATATTTTACGAGCATTAGAGCATACTAGTTCACCAAGACAAATCCAATTTCAATTTAGCTATTAACTAATATTGCTAATAATTCATGTGCTAAAACGAGAAACCCCAATTTATTTCATATATCTTTTTGGGATAATATTAAAAATATCTCTAGCATATAAAATCGTTTAATGTGAATTCTATTACCCTAAAGACTCTTGATGATCTATGCTTCTCTCAATTGTTTATGCAAGTCATACTACTATCACTTGATGTTACATGCACCTTGCGGTTAATATACAAGAAACTATTCCTAAAAATTTCCTTCTTGGATTTCAATTTAGATCTTCAAAATAATTCAAATATTGGTAATGTATTTAAACATATTAAGAATAGTAAAATTAAAAACAATCATGAATAAAAAACTCTTAATGATAATTCAGTCTTTGAAAGAAAATAAATTAGAATTCAAACATTTATTGTCTCAGCTACACTAGTAGCTCTAGCAAGAAAAATTAGTTTATGATTGAAAACATAAAAGTCATCATAAATATATTATCCACGTTCAATTGCAAAACAAATTAAAAGAGTTTGAGAGAAGAAAAAGAAAGAAGAAGTCTTGAATGTGGTTGGTCTTGAGCTGCCTCCAATCTCCCCTTCCAAAGTATGCCAAAAAGGTCTCTAAGACAACCTTAAGAGGAGCTATTTATAGATTTTTATAAAAGAGTCTTGTAGGAACATTTGCAACTTAAAGTTTTGAGAAACTCGCGAACCAACCCCTCGGCCTCAATTTTCTGGCACTGTGACGCTTAACTCGAAGAAATTTATCGCAACAGCTTCCAACGCCGCAATGAGTTTTTGATCCGTTGTAGTCCCACGGCTTTAACTTTTCTACTATTTTGGCCCTGGCTCCTTTGGTCCAAAATAGCTTCTTTCGCACCATTTTCTCCTCGTATCAGCAAAAATAATAGGGCGGTGGGTAAGTCGTGGGATTTATACATTTAGCTAATCAAATTGATGAGCAGTCTTGGCGATATTTGATCATTACGCGCACATGTATGTTTATGTATCGCCAAAAAAAAAAAATCCATAAACTTTACTTTCAACTCATGTTTGGATATTCAATACTTGTAGTACTTGGCCGTCTCAAATTAATTACACCCCTTTAAAAGGGGAAGAGAAACGATGAAAATCTTCAATTGTCTGTGGGCCTTTCGCTTGACGTTTTAGCAAAAGCCGTATAACTCTCGAAAAATCTCAAAGTTCTCAAGTTGTCAAAAAATATTAACCTGGCAAGGGGCCCTAAACCAGCAAAATGAAGCTTAGGCTTAGGTTCTCTCTCGTTATAGTTCCAAAGCATCCGTAAAATGGATTAATCATACTGGATATATTGTGTTTGAAGCTATACTTAATACCTTCAAAGCCAGTTGAGCCATGCAAACAACAACAGACACCTCCATCCTGATTATGATATTAAAGACAACCATTAACTTTAGCTTCATTTTCAACCGCCCAAAAGCTATCATCGACCATAAAGATTAGCATCCCCATTCTGATATTCAATCCAGCTGCAACCAGGATTCTTCCTAACCTGTTTATCACTCATCAGATCTCGTACAGCTCTAGCATCATCCCATCTTCCTAAACAAGAATAAATGTTGCCCAGAAGCACGTACGGAGTAGCATCATCTGGGGCTAAGCGGAAAAGCTCTTCTGCTGCTCTTTTAGCTAAAGTTACATTACCATGAAGCCTACATGAACTAAGCAAAACTTCCCATATGACTGGATCATCTTTATATGGCATTCTTTCTATAAGCACTTCAGCTTCTTCAAACCGACCTGCTCGTCCAAGAGAATCAATAATGCTAGTATAATGATCTAAAACAGGTTCCACTCCGTGTTCTTGCTCCATTGAGTTGAATATCTCGATACCTATATCAGTCAATCCTGAGTGACTACAAGCAGTTAGCACAGCAACGAAAGTTATACCATCAGGTTTCTCACCTGATGCAATCATTTCCTTGTAAAGAGAAACAGCCTCACCTCCACACCCGTTTTGTGCATACCCATGTATCATCTCATTCCAAGTAACGGTATTTTTAATAGACATCGTATTAAAAAACTGACGGGCCTCATCTATGTTACCACATTTGCAATACATATTGATGAGAGAACTTCCAACAAAGAAATCATTTGTATATCCATCTTTTGTTATTAAAGCATGAACCTGTTTCCCTTGAAAGTAAGAACGGAGCTTTGCACAACAACTCAGTACAGTAGAATAAGAAAAGTGTGAGGGAGACATCCCATATTGGCACATCCGCTTAAAAAAAGTGAAAGCTTCGTTGTCTAGAGAATTAAGGGAAAAGCCCACTATCATTGAATTCCAACATACAATATCCAGGAGAGGCAAATTGTAGAATACTTGCTCTGCCAATTCTGTCTTCCCACACTTTGAATATAGGCCAATGAGTCCACTTGCCACATATATGTCAGTATGAAATTGAGACCTAAATGAGGCTGCATGGATCTGTTTTCCAGCCTCGAGAAATCCCATTCCTGCACACGAACTGAGGGCAATAGCTAGAGTAGTTCGGTCTGGCTGCACATTTCGAAACTGCATCTCTCTGAAAAGCTTCACTGCCTCCTTGTGGTTTCCACTCTGGAAGTAGCCAGATAGCATGGCATTCCATGAACTAACACTTGGAGACAACATGTTGTCAAACATTCGGCGACCAGATTCTACGTCCCCGGACTTGACACATGCTGCAAGCATATTAATATATGTGACCTCATCTGGCTCAAAACCAAGCTGACACATTCTTTGCATACACTCCAGAGCTTTCCTGGTCTGATATGTTTGGCCATACCCAGCTATCATAACATTCCAAGATACGACATTGGTATTACGTAAATTAGCAAAAACCTTCTCAGCAGCATTTATGTCCCTATTCTTCGTGTACATATCAAGCAATGAATTATTCAAGTGAAGATCTTCTTCAAACCCAAGTTTAATAGTAAGACAATGTACTTGTTCTCCACTCACATTAGAACAAAATCCGTCATGCGGATCAAAAATACTGAATTCTCCAAACCCACCTCTGGCACACACACCCATGATACTCGACAATGAGACAGTATCCACATGAATTTCCTTCCTCAACATTAATCTAAACAACTGCAATGCCTCCAAGACTCGATCTGTCTGTGCTAACCCACTCATCAGAGCTGTAAAAGTGACCTCATTAGGCTCAGACATGTCGTCAAAAACTTGAACTGCATCACTAATAAGACCACACTTAGCATACATAGACAGTAAAGCATTGCTCACATATTTATTCTTCTCAAGACCAATCTTAAGAACAAGACCATGACATCTCCGACCACGCTCAACATCTAGCAATGCTCCATATGCACTAAACACACTTGCCAATGTGAAACGGGTAGGCACAAATCCTTCCAAAATCATTCTCTCATAAACGTCCAATGCATTTCGTTCCAACCCATGTCGGACCAAAGCACTAATCACATTATTCCATGACACGATATTCCTGTCGGGCATTTTCACAAACAATTCATGAGCATCTCTTATATTCCCGGCTTTACAATGAGCACCAAGAATTGCATTCCAAGAAAACACATCTTTCTTGGGAATTTTTTCAAACGTTTGGTGAGCATAAATAATATTGTTGCACTTCGAATACAACTCAATGAGACGATTAGAGAGGAAAGTATCAAAGAAGAGTCCATTGCGCAGTATATAAGCATGAATAAGCTTTCCAGGAAGTTGGGCTTTCTTGTCTATGCAAAACTGCAAAAAGTTTGCTAAACGGGCGCTCTGGCTTTCCATTGATCAGTAGGTAAACACTTCTAACTTTAACCTTTGAAAGTGAATAATAAGCTGAAAATTTTGCACTTCAACCGAGATAACATTGGCGGTCTTATAGGAATCCAACTTCAGGCTTCGAGACAGAAGCTTAAGACTACGGAATATGAATGCGACCTTGCTGGAAGAGCTAAAGGATTCGTTTCTTGCTAGAGAATCAAGCTCAACTTTCTCGCCCACGATCTTGCTTTGCTAAATGGTCTCTCTGGCCTCACGTGCAAGGGTTAATCCTCGTATCTTTTCTATTGCGTATTCTTCCGGAAGTTGGCTTAAAAATAGAAGGATATAAATTTCACAAAGTTTCTTTATTTGAGTCAACGTGCTTCCAAACTTTATCATACAACTGTTATGGATCCTGATTTGTATTACTTTCGCACAATTCTCCTCCAACTCTAAAACATATTTTTTTGGACAAAATTATTAAGTTGTGTTTAATTTAAAATTAGACATGATGGTTAGGGTTCATGAACGTCCTCATTACAAATAAATGAGTTGGGGGCAGAATCTCATATATATTTTCTCCTTGGTGTTGTCGCTTAGAAGCAAAAAAACAGTGAAAATAGTAAAGAATTGGTTCTTATTCAATTGGATCAGTTAAGAGTTTAAAGAAATTGATAAATTCTTCTTCCCCATGTGTGTTGCGTGTGTTATTTCATAAAAAAAAAAAGCACTTTTTAAGTTAAGAGAGTAAACATGAAAAAGTATTACAGGTTAGCGGCGTAATACGCTTTTAAAGTTACAAAGTATATTGACACAACTATAGCATAGATAAAATGTCTAATGGAGTCTTTAAGAGTGGTGAGAACCATTCAGTTCCTACCACAAACTCAGTTATGAACTGTAAAAAGCTCTCACATGCTACAATAACAATAAAAAAATTGCTATAGTAAAAAAGCTCTCACATGCTATAGTAAAAGTGGTTCCCACTACCGGTTCCCACCACTCTTCTAAACACCTACTAATTTAGTGAATTTTACGGTTAATGATGCGTGGTGACCTGTGGTATAAAAAGACTTGGACAAATATTTTTGCTCTAACTAAAAAGTACAAGATAAAACAGACCTGTATCAAAACCTTAAAACGCAACTAACTTACACTGAGAAGCAAAACCTTTAAGTTGCAAAAGATCTAATAGTCAATGTGTTCTCGAAAGTCTTCCAAAAGATTAGATCTTTGAGTGGCACGTTGGAAGCGAGAAATATTTTTGAACCAGCTTGCGGGAAGCGTTAAGATAACACTATTTTAGTTGAACGCAGTTAATACATGAGCTGTATATTAGAAGTTTAGACCATTTATTATGTTAATTAGGTTGCACTTGTTCTTGTATAATTCTTCATTAATTCTACTAGCCATTTTACCACACTTGGCTTTAATTTTGAACAATATTACAAGTTCAGCATGATTGGGTTGAATACAATTGTGAACGGTCACGTCATATTAAAATCACATTTTTTTTAACTTGGATACAGGAGCAACTAACTGATCTCTGAGGGTGCATGTAAACCCTCTTGTCCAAACACATTGGTACAAACTAAGATATAGCCCCAAGAGGCATCGAACCTAAGACCTCTCACTTCTAAGGTAAGGTCCTAAGCTACTTAAGTTACTTCTTTGGATTACTATATTAAGATCATATTAGATTAAGAAAAGTATAACTATTGAATAAAACTAAATAAAAATCTAATGGTTTAAAATTGTGCCTTACTATATAGTATTTCTATAGAATATTCTTGTTTTGCACTTTTTTTTTTTTGGTGTAATCGTACAAAACAGATTCTTATGCCCACGATGCCACCACAATTTCTCTTATGATTTCCCTAAAACAGCAATGGGACTATGACAGAATTTGTCCACAGTTGAATAATGCAGCAAAGCTTCACAAAAATTGTATCAAATTCGTTGGAAAGAAAGAAAGAAGCGACCCCTGAAAGGACTGATCTTGAGAGAGAAGATTTCTTTTTTAAGGACTGGGAAGGGGGGGAAGATAAAGAGTTAGCACTAGCGTAACATGCAAGACAACTAGACCGTTTTCAGGTACAAACAAACGTGGAGGTGTTTGCACTCATCATACAATCAATAACGATTACAATCGTACAATCATTTGGGAAGCACACAATATTTAACTGATTACATCATTATCATGTTGGATTTCGGAAAAGTTTGATGGTTTAACGGAGTTTGATGAATATTGGTTAAAAGCTGTCCTAGGGGTAGACTATTTTTTCACATCCTCCCTAAGAATTCTCCTTATTCTCCAAGCAATTATAGTTTGAAAGCAATGGATAAACATACTTTTTCAATTGATTCAATTTAAACAATAAACAATTTAGAAGCTCAAGCAGTCGCCTCTTTGACAATTGACACTCAATAGAATTTCAATTTACGAAGAACCTGATTTATTACCAAGGAATTTCCTGACCATCCCAGGCGAAAAACTTCCCATTGTCACTGCTTTTTACACCGTCAATTATGTGTAAAAGCTTCTGCACTGAGTATTCTTTGGTGAAAAGCTTGCCTTCTGGAACATTTCTCTGAAATGGCCTAGACAGATCAGTGTCCACAGTCCCTGGATGCAATAAAATGCATATTATCGGATCCTTCTTCCTTGCAAACTCCACTGATATGGTTTTTGTTACTGCAAGAACCAGATGATGACATTATGAAACCGAAACACAATTTTTACATTTACACAAGTAGACCCTACTATAGCTGATCCACTTTCTTTTTAACCAAAAAAAGGAACAATCGTGAGTAAGGCGGGACCAAAAAAAATGTCTAGTGCAGAAATGACGTTAAGATATGTTAAACAGCAAACTCATTGACTCTAAATAGAGTGTTGTGATTATGTATTTCTCTTGCAGATGATGGATCATTGACTCGTCTTAGTCATCAAAATCTGAAACATAAAGACAACCATATGGAACAAGCCATTACAAATGCAAGTGTACTATGTTGAGATACATACATATTACATAACATGACATAAAACAAAAGGATGCAAAAAAGGCTGCTCTCATTTGAAGATTTTGTTTTGCAACGTAATTATTTTTCTTTCAAGGTTATTGAAAATTCATATTTGCAAAAAATCATGAATTCTGTGTGGTATTTCCATTACATTTCTTCAGGCCATCTAAGAATTAGTGAGCAAGCCTTAATAGCAACCAACAAAAACTGTGATAACAATTTAATTAGTGCAACGCCAGTGCGTGTGGTATGTTCTTGCTTTTGGAAGGTAGATAAGGAACACATTCTGATGCAGCAGAATTGGAAAGATAGTGTTTTAATGGCGTAACCCAGATGGAAGATTCCGAAACCTACACAAGAGAAGCCCCTCAATGGGGAAAACCTCCAAAATGGAGAGAAGACACTCAAAAGTTTGCATTCAATAAACAAATTCTAGTCTATCACAATTAGCATATGAGGGTATTTATAGCCTTCTAACAAAACAATAACAAGCACTCACTATAATAGATGACTAATTAGACAAATAACAATAAACTAATAACAACATAAAGCTAAAATATAAAAACAACTAACAAAGCTAATACCTCCTACATCACATTCAATACTATAAACGTTGGTTGAATATAAACAAGCAAACTATAACGCTTGAGAGAATCAATGCTATGTGGAGACTTCAAAATGCAGAAAGATTACATTGATTAAGTGCCGATTTTGAAGATCGATAAGAATGCCAACCCCCTAGCTGGTTATCCCCAATGGATCCCACCCTAGCACTTATATTGGCCACAACTGCAACATCTCGTTCAGTCCCTGGACCTCCTCCAATTTTTAAAAGGGGCCACATATGCTGCTTACAGAAATGACAGACCAAGATTGAGTCAATATATAGGAAAAAAGAGACAAAATTGCAGTTCTTAATTTTGTCTGAATTAAAAAAGTAGAATAGCTAGGAATAATATTAAATCCCATTTGAAATAAGAGCTTTACGGTAGTATCAAAATGGTCTTTAATGACATATTTATCATTGGTAATGCAAATATGTTATTGGTAACTCAAAGCCAATAATTCTTGAGAGCCACCGAGTAAAATAATTCTTGTGGGGTCATAACAAGTCACCCCAATAGATTAGCATAAGATGTTTCACTTTTTGCACACCACTTCAGGCTAAAACTTGAGTCTGTCTTATCTGAGACTGTGTCCACATTTTGGTTGATAAAGACTTAGTGGATTTTGGCACTCAAAAGAATCTCATTTTGAATGCCAGTTCACATGAAGAAGAAGAAGAAAAAGGGAAAGAGAATAAATTACACAAAGGATGGAGGAGTGAGTATTCTGTAGTTATATCGTTCATCATTACATCATGATGTTTAAGACGAAATTTAAGTAAGCAATACCTTGATCACCAAAATAGGACCCACAGCGTTAACCTCATAAGTAAGCATCAATGATGACTTCTGTACCTTGGTCAGCGTTGTTTCTGTACTGGAAATTAAAGACCAAAAGTGACTTTCCTACTGTTAGTGAAACACAGAGCTTCATCTAATAAGAAAGGAAAATTAGCCACTCTGTAGTCTAAGCTTCCAGGTTAAGTGATGATATGAAATTTCTACCTGGTTGCAGTGCATCAGGTATTGACAGAATTCCAGATGCATTTACGAGAAGGTTTAAACAGCCATAGTTTTCTCTAATAGACTTTGCAGATTCCTGAAAGTTGCAAGAACAATAAAATATAGAAACTTATCCTGATTTCTTCCTACAAAATAATAACAATCGGAAAATGCATCATTTTCAAGCAAAACTAGAATCTCCATAGAGAAACAAGACTAATTGTATGCCTAAAAATAAGACAGGTCTTTTCTCTTCAGTTTTGGGAATGAACAGATAAGATTGCTCGGCAGGCAGTGATCGAACCTCGATGGTGCTTTCAACTGTCACATCCAATGGCAGTATACTAAGGCGTTCGCTAAACTTATTTTTCAGATCATGAAGCCCTGTTGCTCTGCTAGGATTACGGCAAGTAGCAACAACATGGCCTTTCTTATTATTCTCAAGCAGCTGTTTAACCTATATGAAACAGTAACAAACATAAAATGTATAGATCAAACAAAAGAGAACACCAAGCCAGAACCAAAACAAGGGGAAAAACAGGGGATTTTTTTTTTTTTTAATGAAATCAGATGTTTAATTCCACACACTCTCCAAGCTTTCCTTTTTTTGGTCTTTGTATTAAGGTCTATTAAATCCAGTGAATAGAGTAGCGGTACTGGTACTGCTGAAATGTAGCTAATTACTGCATTACTTAAGGTGAACAGATAGAAATTTAGAATAACTACTACAAACAAAAAACATGGCTGCCAAATTTTACATCGGACACATGAGCACAAGTATAACTATAATTAGATTAACTTTATCCGATGTGTGAGAGAATACCCAGAACCCAACAAACTCTAGGGTCAATAAGCACACATAAAGGTGCAAATATATTTAAGTCTTGCAAAACCCATTTTCTAAAAGAAAGAAGAATGTTGAAAAAAGAAATGTTATTCCGTATTCAACCTTGTCTTTCCCTTTCGAAAAATATAATACCCAAAAAACTTGTGATCAGCCCACAAATTGTCCAAATGGATAATGCCCAATATATCTACTTCGTTCTTTAACTTCATGACAACTCCGATGGATAGAATTGACTTTATGGGCAATAGAAAAACGAAATGAGGTCCATATGATATCCAAAGACCAGCCTCTAAACGGAAAGAACATCACAGTTTGGAATTTTTATGCCAAATTACTAAAACTGAATCCTCGTTTTCTTTCTTTCTTTCTTTGTTTCTTAATTGATTTTAAATACTAAGAAATGGTTGGAATGAAGTGAATACGAGAAGGGAAATGAAGAAAAGAGGCTTACGAATTCGAGGCCAATTCCTCTGGAAGCCCCCTGAACCATGGAAACCCCACCTTCCCAATTCATGAAAGAAGAAGAAAATGAGGCCCTTTGGGTCATTGATCGCATGATAACCCTCAAAGGAAGAAGACGCTTCGCCATGAATGCTCTCTGGCTCTCAGCTACCAACTGCATTGTCTCGTTCTTCTCTTTCTTTTTCTTTTTTATGAAAAACAAGGAAAGGAAAGGCTGATGATTAATATGTCAGTTTTATAAGGACTTTAAACGCTCCCGACTCGCTGCATTGATCCTTTGAACCTCCTCAGTCACGTTAAAGGGATGGAGATGAATATTATTTACCGGTTTAAAGTTAAGCACGTGGCTCTAAGAGATAGAGAAGCGTGCACCTAAATAATAAACAACCGAAATACATTAGCCTAAACGATAATGTGTGGTTGTGTGTGCGTTTTACCCGATTTATTTTTTTGGGCGTATTTTAGATAGTTTTGGTGTTATGAGATTTTCAACATTAGTTGATTATTTATAAATTATGGATGATTTTGTCAAAGAGTCATGCAGTGATGAAGGCAGAAAATCAGTTGAAAAGGCTCGATTAGAGTCAAAATTATATAATAATAGGTTTAAGTTAAAATATAGACATTATATATATAGAGTAATAGATTACAATTAAAGGCAAAAAAATCAAATTAGGGGTGTAAAGGAAAGGTTTAAAATACTATAGGTGGCATATGAGATAAAAAAATTCAGGTGGTTAAATATTAAACACAAGTCGGGTAAAACAATAATTTTAAAAACTAGGTAAATGGGCCAACCGGGCTGGAGGGCTCTTAGTTGGCTTCATAGCTAGAGCCATGTATGTATTTGATGAATTGATGTTTAGTGTACTTCCTGAGCTCTTCAAACATTTATGGAGTCTTAATACATACCATTTCCCTTTGAGCGCTTTTGAGCGTTTCATTTCCGTTTAGAACGATACAGGCAAAATTTTGATCCCTATAACAATTATAATATACATATAAGCCAACAAAATTATTTAAAAAGTCATTTACAATAATATTTTTATTCTTTTCTATGGTTTGAAATTGAAATATTTTGCTCTTTTAAGACTAAATGAGATGTGTAGGCATTATAAATAGGTCACATGTTTCTCATCAGTTATTGTTTCCATCCTAACTTTAATGAACGTTTATAATTAGGACTTAATTTTCACACTCAATGAAGTTTAAAGTGTTGGCTTTCTAAAATATTTTTTGAGAAAAATGCAGAAATATGGTAAACGTGGAACGTATATAATTGAAATTTTTATAAACTTTTATAAAACAACACTATAAAATTAATAAATTTAATGCTTAAAAATATATTTGATTTATGCTCATCCAGTTGAAGCAAAGAGATAGAAGATCTAATAACATGAAAGACATTCTTATGAAACCACCGTCTTTTTTGCCTAGTCCTCGGCACTGATCGGACAGACATGTGGGTGTAGTAAGAAATTAGGGTTTCTAAAAATCATTGTTTTCTTTTTGACCTGCCAATAAACTCAATGCATGAGCAAAGTGAGGTTGGGAATGAAGAACTATTTTTCTCTCTCTTTCTTTCTCTACATTCATATCACTAGGTTTCTTGGCAGAGCTTTTGCAGGCTCACCAAGTCTTTTAATTGTATATAAAATGAATAAAGAATGTCTCTATTTATAGAGTATATTTATTTTAATTTTAAACACCACATATTTAATAAAAATAAAAGAGATAAGTTTCCTTTTCCCCTTTCCCTTATCTGCATATGGTGCCACACACAGTGAATCTCTCTATGTTCGTGGCACCAATCACTTGTCAGGATAGAAAGAGATACTGCTTGTTATCGAATTTGATTTGTTTCCGTAATTTAAATTTTCAATTTTAAATAAATCATGTTTATCAAAATCAAAAACTTCTAAAAAAAGAAAACTTAGTAGATAAGTCTTGGATGTACAAGGAACCCTTCATTGCTGCAGTATGTGCAAACACATTGCTGGGACTCATTATGTGTGTCTTCCAAAATTAATGATTATTTATTTATTATTAAATAATCTCATTATTTAATAACTATAAATTAATTTATAATTAATTTATGTTAAGTAAAATTTAGTTTAGAATTCTATAATTCTAAATTAATTAGTTAATTTAATAATTCCATTTATCCAAGTAGTATTTACATAGATGGCAAAGGGACTAACAAACCTATAATTTCAAGCTTCAGTAAAACCAATATACTAATTAAAATCTTTAATTATTATATTACTCTTTTGTTAATTTGAATGTTACTCTACTAATAATTTGCATGCTTGAAATTGTAAGATATAATTACTTAATTTTTAAAGTCTAATTAATATAGTTATTGCATATAAATTGATCATCCAGAAATAATTCATAATTAGAGCTAAATAAAATATGTTAACTTCTCTGATTACTTCTTTATCCTTAAGCGTCATTGATTTTCTAATGAATAATAA
>LNSY01382044.1:0-10226 GCA_002024485.1 Artocarpus camansi
TAACCTCAGAAAATAAATTAAAGTTCTAAAATATATTAAAAGAAGATTGGGCCTCATTGCACCCCACATGGTGCACACATAGTACGGACATATAAAAATAATACATACTATAGTCTAATAGAATATAATCAAAGTCCTTATTATTACATGCCTTAAAATAAAAACAAAAAATCTAAACGTCACACGATCTGCGTGAGAATGGCAACAACGTCCTAGTAGGTGGCATACTGCAAACCACCAAGAGGGGGAATTTAAAAGTACAATAGTAGAATCATGAACGAAAAGCTCAGTAGAACTTAAGTTTTGAAATCATCATTTATAGGATAAAATAATTAAATTTAAATGCAAATAAGAGGAATAATAAATAACCAAGTAATATCATGCTCACCATTCTTGTCCTATAATTATCCCAAATCAGAAGTTAATATATATTATGTGCAAAGCCTCAAATCACTACGTAGTTGCCTAGTTGGGTTTTAGGTCTTGCCCCCAAGGTTGTTCTTTGTATAACCTGATCTCTATGTTTGGCATCATGCATTAATATATCATTCTAAACGGGGGTTCTTGATACGCTCGGTATCCAAAGTTGTTTTAGTCATATCATTCTTCAAGAATTTTACATTTATTATTATCATTCATTATGGGCATGTCCAATATCTCTTGCAAATAAATAAAAAAAAGCAATTCATTTTTGTAAAAATGTTTTAAGGAAATACAATATGGCCAAATCTCCTTTCCTTTTTATATCATGGCTATCAAACAAGGAAGATCTGGAGTCCTACCTCATTATCTAGCACGATTGCACCTATGCTATAGCCATATTCTGCTACATATTGGCTCCTTTTAACAACAAATAACCTTAGGTGTAGACTTAAAGGATTAATATCTAATCATTGACATAGCTTTAATCTGACTTTAACTCATTTCAAACACATTCTAATGCAATCTAAACATCCCCAAATGATTCATAAATATGATATGGTACTTATAAACCTAATTTCATACTCATGTAACACATTCTCATAATTTTTCATGTATTTGTTCACATAATTCCAAAAATGAACAAAAATTGTAAAAACTGGTTTTGATTTTTTTTCAATCCAAGTAAAGCATGAATTCATGGTGACATAGGTTCTATAAACTTAAGTTACATGATATTAATGATTATGTTAACTCGGATTATAGCATGCATGTATAAATATTGTTAAATCAATCTTAAGGAAAAACTACTCTAGTTGAGTATAAAACCAAACTTTGAACACGAGTTTGATCTTTAAAAATCAGAATTTAGAAGGTTTAGATCATACGTTTAAGTTGTTAAAAATCAATTCTAACATTAGAAGAATGATTTGGTGCAACTTGGAAGCTTCAATTTCAAGATTTCAACTCTTGGTTGTTAATGGCAACGTAAGTCTTTCTCTCTGTTTTGTTAAGAGTGATATAGTAAAGATGAAGAAAGGTAAGGAGGAAAGTGTGTTGTGTACAAGCTAAAGCCTGTGTGTTTTTTTATGCTTGCATTGAGAGAGAAGAAAGAATAGATGATTGACGTGAAAAATAAGGAAGGATAATATCTAAGATTTTGGGTACTCTTTTACGATTTACAAATATGGTTTTGGACGAGAAAACTATGTCTCACCCACAGTTTTGATAAACAAGTTTCAAGGCTATTTTTTAGGCATTTGTCTGGGTGAGGCCTCACGTGGAGTCTATAAGGAGTATTTTTGAGTTGTCAAAGTTGTGAACTTTTAATCTCGAAACTCCATCTCATGTGTTTAAGTCTGAGTGTAGAATAAGGACTTGTTGGGCATTTGGTAATTTGTTGTGTCCTAATTTTTTTATAAAATGTGAATTTTTTTGGATATATAACAAATGCCAAAATTCATTGAAAATAACTTAACAAATACTAAAATTTAAGATAAACAACAAATAATTAAATTAAGCTTAATTTGTAATTAGGCACACTAATTTACCAATTTGCACATTAGTCATGCTTAATAAATTTTTGGACATTATAGTACGTTGCTTTCAATTGAGGTGAACTACTATAAAATCCTATATGTTATTGTTTATTTTTCAGGTTGTTTATTTATTTTTCTAGCGAGAGAGTTACATAGAGAGAAATTTGAGAGACATTTGTTTAATGAGTTTTACCTGTCAATAATTAGTGCCAGAAAGAAGGCCCAATTAAACCTTCAATTTATTTCAAAAGAAATTTCTCAACATTATAATAGCAAGAATATGCAACAAGTCGTTGAATAAAAATAAGAACAATAACAATAGCACTCCACTTCTGGCTTCAGCTCCACTAGCCCGACAGGCCAACTTACCATAAGACAAGGTTCCACAAGAACCAAATATAGCCTTACAAGCACAAATCTGTACCCTGTCCTAGAATTACAACAACTTGATGCAAGCATTTGCTCGCATTGAAAATCTCCCACCACTGGTGAACAACCCTATTGCTATATGAGATAATGCTCATGATAGAGAAGAACACACTAAAGATTCTATAGATGAACAATCTCAATGACTCGCACATCAGGTTCTCAAGGAAGTAGATAGATGAAAGTATAAAAGAGTCACATTGCTGCACAAGGCGGAGGACCTCTGATTGATCAAGGTCAAGATCGCCTACTTCCTCTACCACTAAGACAAAACACCTTATTCGGCTTATTTAAAAATAGGCAAGCTGCGGCACGACAAGTTGGTGATCTCAAAAATTGTATCTAGGCATTCCAAGCATAAGCCTCCTAGGACTCCCAAAGATAGGTAGTTAGCCTCTAAGAACACCTTCATCTTATGGAGCATATGGACCGATGGGAACTATGACAAAGGTATAAGGCCCTAAATTTTGACAACGTTGATGAGCATCCTTTCACTAATGAAATTATAGCCGAACCCCTACCTCCTAAACTCAAGCTACCGACAATGCTACTTTTTGATGGAAAGGAGACACCAATGATCACACATAGCTCTATAACTCCCACATGAGTCTACACGTGCCCTATGCTATCAAGTGACAAGCCTTTATGCTATTCTTAGTGGACTAACTTGGCGATGGTTTAGAAAAATAAGGCCAAGGATAATGACTTGCTAGCATAACTTGAATAAGACCTTTATTACTCATTCATGGGAATATGGCTACAGCTGACTTCATGTGAGAGGCTGCAACCGTTAAACAAGGGCCAACAATGTCCTTAAATGATCTTAAGTGTCATTTGTCTAGGAAACACAAGGTAGGCATAGAAGAATTGTGCCTGATAAGCCAAGAGCTGACCTTTCCATAACATTATGAATGTTGAAGAAAGGCCAACCAAGATTCCTATACAAACAACACTTGACAGCATTTTTAGTGAGGAAGATGCCCGAGATATTTTCACACAATGACACCATTATCATCTCGACAAAGAATGGGAACCACAAAGTATATAGACTCTTCATAGACAATGAGAGCTTAACCAACATCCTCTGAGCAGAAGCCCTCAAACAGATACACATCCCAAAATCCCAATTAACCTCATACTCTAAACCATTAAATGGCTTCAATAGAAACAACATTGTCCTTGAGAGGATGATCACGTTATTGATTACTCTTAGTATCTGACCTGTAACACCCTGAAATATGGGTTAGTTGTTAAATACAATTAAAAACAAATAAAACATAATGATTAATTTGAACCAAGGAACAAGGATTTTGTCAAAAATAATCATGTACACAAATGCTCCAGAGACTTAAAAATATAATAATTATTTCCTTAGAGGCCACAAAGATGCCTAATGTTGTTAAGCTCCCTGCAAAAGTAGTTAAAAATTATCCTTCTATCAGTTCAGACTTACAAAGGGATTTTGTGAGATACAAACTTAATCAGCAAATGGGTTTGTCAAAACAAGCAAAAGAGAGAAAATCTAAATATGATCTTGAGCACTCGACGAGTCATTTAGGATATTTGAAAGTGAAGCATGAATGGGTAAGTAAAATTTGTTTGCTTCATTTATATAAAAAATTGTATTAATATTCTTTACATAATTTAAACAACCTTACCTTGTAATGTAGATAAGAACACACAACACCACTATGCCTGCTCCTCGCCATGTTATTTGAAAGTTTATCTAACAAAAGAAGGAGGAAACTTTTAAAAATCCAAGATGTGGAGAGATTGGCCAAACTATTCTAAGTTACTTATGTTGGACTTAAATATGAAAAGCAACAGAAGGAACGGATCATTGACAAACAAAAATTTTCTAAAAACTTTGTTTGTCTAAAATAGATATATAACTTTAATTAACAATATAAAGTATTGAGAATTTTACAAAACTTTTGACAACCTATCAGGGTATCCTAGCTTTCCTCTTTGACTCTACGATCTTTCAATCCATGCCTCCACACCAATGGAAAGACGAGTGGGCGTGAAATTACAAGAATGAATTAAACTTACACTTTTTTGGATTTGCTATGTACTCAACACATGAGATAGTAGACTTTTGTTTAGAGAAGGAACTCTCAGTTTTTCTCTTCGAGTATTCTATAAAAGTTATGTGAAAAGAGATTTATCGATTAAGAACTGTTATCTCTACTTTTTTATATATAAACAGTAAATTATTATTCAATTAACTTTAAATTTGAAATAACCACCATATCAGATATACGTGAAAGGGATATACTCCACATTCCTTATCCCTTTTTGCTTATTTTATTTTTAAAACTGAATCTTTAAATTATATATACATACATGATTAAATTTTTATACAAATTTTACGTTATATATATTATATATAACTTCAGTTTATTTTTTTTTATTTAAAACGTAAACGAGGTTTTAATTTATGTACTATATATATATATAAAATGTTTAAAACTTAACCAAAATCTTTAAAAAGATTTCATTTATATATATATAATTAAAATCTTTATACATGTAAATTCATAAATAAATCATATTTATTCAAAATTAGATTTTAAATTAATTAATTATTTATTTAATTTTGTGTCTATGTTGGAAAAGACAAAATGTAGTCCCACCACACATATGTCACACACAAAATTAAAATTATATTTAAATAATCTTATTATTCAAATATTATCAATTAATTAATTTAAAAAACATATTTAACAATTCTCATTAGTTAAATATAATTAATTAATTAATTAATTAATGCTTAGTTAAAAGTGACGAGATTTATCGCATTATATTATGTATCACAGAGAATTTTTTTTGTATCATATTAATATCTGAAGTGTAAAATAATTAATTTAGGATTCAATAATTTCAAATTAAATATGTGTAATTCATTGTATATATTAAGTCCAATACAGTGCTATAGAGGTGACATTAAGGATCTATGGACCTATAATCCAAGCTCAAATAAATTTGATAATTAATCAAACTCTTTAATTAATGTGCCAAATTTATTAGTTTTAGTGTTTCTCTACTAAAAACTTGAAACTGAACTCTTGAGATTATAGTAAGAACTACTCAAAGAAATTAACAAGTAGTCTAATGATATAATCATTATATATAAGTCAGTCCTCTATAAATAATTCATAATAAGAGCTGGGTTTAATTTTTGTTTACCTCTCTTGTTACATCTTTATTCTTGAGGTCTGATAATTCTCTTATGAACAGTTAATTCATAATTTTATTATGAACGAGTGCTTTACTGTTCAAATCTTGAATTATCACTCAAGAGAGCTATTTTTCTAACTTCCATAAGGAAGGAATGGATTCCATATCTGGATAATATTATTCCTAACCATTTATTACATTATATTTTCAAGATATTAAGTTATAATTTGTATTTAGACAAATCTTACCATGCAAGTCAAAAAACATAATGTCATGAATAGGAGTCCAAGAAATACCCAAGATTAAGACTGTCAAATATATAATCATCATAGTGATAAATTTGAATACTCTATTTGTAGCAGATGATTATTAGAGATTCATAATTTATCTGGTCCAGTCATATATAATCTCATTATATAAAATGCTTTCAATTCAATGTCTCCACATTAATAGCTCGGATAAGACTATTTCATTCTAAACGAGATTTGACTCTACTTGTAATATTTATTTAAGGAGCCCAAACTTTAATTAATTATTATAGACTATTTAGATTATTATCAATAAATTTTATCCCTCAACATATAAAACTTATATGCTAAATTTATAGTCGCATAAATAATCATGGAATTTTCTTGATGTTTATAAAAGTATTCATAATATATATGAGCAACCAAAATAATTATGAATGTCACTTTATTTATTTATTAACAATATATACAACGTCACAGTTTATAAGACACTAACCCCAACAATCTCCCACTTGCCCTAAAGCAAGTGAGACATTTGTTTAAGACCTAAGCCTTCCAAGTGTCCCTCAAAGCTCTTTGTAGGTAACGTCTTAGTGAAAGGGTCAGTAAGGTTGTTATCTGATGCTTTCTTCACAACTTCCACATTACCTCGATATTCTATCTCTTTAATCAAATGATACTTCGCTCTATATGCTTTCCTCTTTTGAGACTTCTTGGTTCTCTTGAATTTACCACTACACCACTGTTAACATAATATAGTGTGAGTGGTTTATCCTTGTCTGGAATGACTTTTAGATCATTTAAGAACTTACGGAGCCTAACAACTTATTTAGCTACTTCACAAGCAACCACATATTCAGCTTACATTGTCAAATTAGCAATACATGATTGTTTAATCCTTCTCCAAACTATGGCTCCACCACCAAAAGTAAACACTAGTCCAGATGTAGATTTACTTGTGTTTTTGTCTTTTTAAAAATTAGAAATAGTGTATCTAGTGGGAATCAAATTCTCACTAGAATATACAAGCATATAATTTCTCGTTTTCCTAAGATACTTGAGAATGTGTTTAACTACCACCTAATGATCTAATCTTGGGTTAGATTGATACCAACTGACTATACCTACTGTATATCAAATTTTAGCTCTTGTACATAACATGGCATAGATTAGACTTCCAATTGCATATGCATAGGGTACATGTCTCATGCTTTCTTCCTCTTAAGGTGTCCTAGGACACTGCTCTTTTGAAATATAAACTCCATGACATATAGGTAATTAAATTTTTTGGAGTCTTGCATTGAAAATCTAATCACCACTTGTCGATGTATGATGCCTAAGACAACACCAACAGTTTGTTTTTGCAATCTTTTATGAGTTAAATTCCAAGAATATAACTTGCCTCTCCCAAATCTTTCATTTGGAATTGATTGACGAGCCATTTCTTTACATTAGATAATATACCTACATCATGTCCAATGAGTAGGATATCATCTACATACAGAACTAAGAAGACTACATTCTTATCTTTGATGTACTTGTATACACAAGGTTCATCAATATTTTGATCGAAACTATAAGACTTGATAGCCTCATTAAATCTTAAGTTCTAAGATCATGAAGCTTGTTTAAGTCCATAGATGGACCTTTGTAACTTGTAAAACCACAAACCCTTCTGTTTGCACCATGTAGATGTTTTCCTCAAGATAGCTATTCAGAAAGGCAGTCTTGACATCCATTTGCCCTATCTTGTATTCAAGACATGCAACAATGGATAAAAGAATTTGAATGGATTTAAGCATAGCTACGGGGGAGAAAGTTTCTTCATAGTCAACTCCCTCCTTTTAGGTATAACCCTTTACCACATGCCTAGCTTTGAAAGTCTCAATTTTCCCATCCAGTCCTCTTTTCTTCTTGTAGATCCACTTACACCCTATGGGTTTTATCCCTCCAAGTAGGTTGACAAGTTCCCAAACTGAATTTGAGTACATGGACTGCATTTCAAGGTTGATAGCCTCTAGCCATTTCTCATTCTTAGAATCTTCTATTACACATTATTAAAGATAGTAACAAGTGATTCTCCAATTTCCTTGTAGTGAGCAGGTGGTCTCACAACCCTCCCACTACGTCGAGATGGTATGACATCTTAATCTGGAGTTGTGGTCTCCTCGTTTTGTCTTTCGACAATGGTTGTTGGTTGCAGTCTGATCTAATCAGAAAGTAACTCTTCAAGTACAACTTTGCTTCAAGGTTTGTAGTTTGCCATATAATCATTTTCTAGAAAAGTGGCATTTGTCGATACAAATACCTTCTTTTCATGTGAACTATAAAAAAAACCTCCCCTCATTCCATCTAGGTATCCTACGAACAAGCATACTTCAGAAAGTGGTTCTAGCTTCCCGGTCTTTTCTTTTGGCACATGTGCTAGACACTCCCATATATGGATATGTCGCATACTATGTTTGTGACCATTGCATAACTCTAAAGGTGTTTTTGGAATAGACTTAGATGGAACCATGTTTAGAAGATATACTGCCATTTGTAGCGCATATCCTCAGAATGAAGTGGGTAATGATGAGTAGCTGAGCTTAGATCTCACCATATCAAGCAATGTTTGAATTCTTATCTCGGCAACACTATTCTATTGTGGTATTCCCGGTGCAGTGAGTTGTAATAGAATATCATGTTATATTAAATAATCCTTGAATTTAGTATCAAGGTATTCCCTTCCTCAATAAGATCACCAAGTTTTAACCGTCTCTCCTAGCTGTTTTTTAGCTTCTGCTTGGAATTCTTTGAACTTTCTAAACGTTTTAGATTTCCTTTACATTAGGTACATGTATCCATACCTCGAATAATCACTAATAAATATGACAAAATATTCGTAACCACTACATGCTTGTGCATTTAATGGACTGCAAACGTCTGAATTTATTAGCTCAAGTGATTCCTTGGCCCTTTCGCCTTTCGCGAAGAAAGGCCATTTATTTATTTTACCTTCAAGACAATATTCACAAATTGGTAGAGAACTAACTTTTAGTTCTCTTACAGTCTGTTAATTTTGTCAAGGTTAACATGACCCAACCTAAGGTGCCATAGGTTTGTTTCATTATCAGAAGAAACTTTTTGCTTTTTGGGTTTTGGTTGTTCAACTTTGAACATTTCAGTATTGAGCAATGATTTTTTGTTAGGCCTTAAAGCACAAAGCCCATTTTCCAATTGTGCAGAGCAAATATTCAAACTATTTTAGAAATATTAGCATAATCGCCATTAAAAGAAATATTAAACATTTGTTCAAACAACCTAGAAATAGAAATCAAATTTCTACAAAAACTAGGAATATAATAAACATTGTCCAACATTCAAAACCTATTTCTAAAAAAAAAGTATTATAACTCCCATTGCTCTTGCTGAAACAACCACTCCCATTCCCACTCTCATCGTTTGTTTCTTACCAGCTAGCTCCCTTGAAGAACTAAGCAAACATGATTAGTTGCCCTTATATCAATTGTCCAAGGTGAAGTATCATCTTCAACTAAACAAGCTTTTGGAACAAGTAAATCTAAGTTACTATTGTTCTTCTTTTCTTTGAGCTCTTAAAGATACTTATTGTAGTTTCTCTTCTAGTTCCCAACTATGCCATAGTGAAAAAATTTTCCTTTGGGCTTCTTTTGCTTTGAGATCCTTTTGTTGTTGTTGCTTTTTTTCTTCTTAGGTTGCCCTCTATTCTTAGACTTACTACTTCCTTTTCTTATTATTTCGAGTAGAAGAGGAGGGTTGAGCTTCTATAACATTTGCCTCACCTTCTTTAGTCTTTTCTTTCAAAATAAACTTAAAGGTTTGTAGTTTGTTAAGCAACTCAATTGTGTTATATTTTATTATGTTCATGAAATAGTTACTCTTAAACTAAAGGAATGCAAGGGAGAGGGTTTCTAAAATAATCCTTACTTGAGTGGCTTCATCTATTACCACCCCGTTTATCTTGGCCTCATGGCGATAGTTAACCATGTTGAGAAAATATTCTCTAACCGAGGTCCCTGTCTTCATTTTGGTGTTCATTATAACCTTAATGGCTTCATGACATGCATTTTTAGAAGGTTTGCCAAACATGTCTTTTAGAGACTATATTATCTCATAAGCAATCTCCATGCTTTCTTGCTTCATCTCAAGCATGTCAAACATGATAGCCAAAAGGAAGCAGCAGGCCTTGTTGCTTGCCTCAATCCAACGATTATATGCTTCTCGTACATTATAGGAGACATTGACAATAGGCAATGGAGGACATTCCTTCGCCAGGACAAACTTATAATGCTTGCAAATTAGTACTATATTCATGTTACTCATTCACGTGACAAAATTATCTCTAGTTAGTTTTTCATTTAAGAGAATAGCGATGATTGGATTAGACATTGTT
>LNSY01382059.1:0-10757 GCA_002024485.1 Artocarpus camansi
GAAACCTTAAAGTGTCAACTCTCTAAAAAATTAAATTCAAGCATATGAGAGAATAAGATCACATAATTCATGTATATAACATAATCACAAACCTAAAAATCAACGTAAAAACTAGTCTCTGATACTAATTGTTAGACGTAGTAAAATTTTAAAATTTTAGATTAGAATATTTTTTAAAACATAAGTTTGGACATGTTAAATACATGAATTAATGAAAGATCTTACTAACCTATTTTGTATACTGAAGTTGGCTTGAATCTGTGTAGTGAAGAAAGTTCCAAAAGAGCCTCAACCAACTATTTTTCTTTGCTATTCTCTATCTAGAATTAGAGTGTGTATGGCCACACGTCATACAGCTCTTCCTCCAATGACTCTCATTTTAACCACTTGAGAAGACTTAGAGCTAGGGTTCTTGATGTTGAACAATATCTCTCATAGAGTTTTAGAGTTTCTCAAATTAGAATACTCACTCTATGTTTCTCAAATGACCTAAGTAATTGAGAAAACTCATCCCCTATTTGTAGTGGCCGTATTTGGGGTTAAACCCTATCAGATTAGACCTCAAATTTGAGTCTAGATCAACTTTTTATGAAAAACGCATATATAGACTATCGCACGGCTTGCCGAACTTACTCCATTAGTAGAGCAAAGTTTTGCATTAGCTTGCCGAACTTACGATAATCTTGATCTGCTAGAGTATCTTATTTTCCACTCGAGATTCTTATATAGAGCCTCAGTTTTAATTCAAATAACCCAATAGATAAGTTATCTGATTCAAACAATCATATACAGATAATCTCATAAAAAATAAAATATTATCCAAATAATTAAATATGTTTCTATTAAATTAATTTACAAAATTAATTCAATTGATAAACTAACATGAATTATTAAATTCAATTTTATCGAATTTCAGCCAATCTAATTACTTAACATAAGTCATGAATATATGGGATAAACATGTCGTATCGTTACAAGATTTATAATGAACTAGTAAAGAGGACCCAATGTACATATATAGTTCAAGTTCCTATAATTATAAAATCGATATCGCAGATATATATTTTATAATTATCAACTCTAACGTTACTCCGTTAAAAGCTTAAAGCTATACTCTTGAACTATATAAAATTACAAAGCTTCGACAAGCTAGCCGTTCATGATATATTATAATGTGTTACATCCTCATAGGATATTCATAATCTGCTTAAGAATAAATTCTATTTTACCTTGTAATTATTTTTACCTTATATTCCATTATCACACCATTAGAATACTTACTATCCACAGATAGTATACGATTCGTTTACACCTATGTATCTAAATAGTTGAGCGCTCTAGTCTTTTAATTATATGATAACGCATATAAAAGAGTACAATTAAGTCTATAAAAGAGCTATGAATTCTATATCTACAAATAACGAGTCTACATTAAGTAAGTCATGCCTCCAACGTATCAATATGTGTGTCATTATTAAGTCAGGATATCATCTTTTGGTACATCAAAAGATATAAGTTAAGAATACGGGCTCATTAGTCCTATCAAGATTAAGACAAAACACATATGATTGTTTTAAGTGAATTGATTTAAACAAATAGAATAATTAACCAAATCAACTCAACTTTTATGTCCCAATCTAGTACATCGTCACCAATGATAATACACCAATGTTTCTACTCGTAGAGTCCCACTTTGATGACCAAGACAAGCCATCTATCGTTAATGATGTATACAATATGACAATCTTAGCATGAATAAAGTGTCCAACTTTATTCCCTCAATTGCATATCTTATGATTTAGATTATCACCTTTAAGATTAATGTCTTTCACATAATTTGTCCATTATATGTACGATTCTTACATGTTTAGACTGACAACATTAAACTTTTGTTTGCTTATCATACATTCAACAAAACTGGACATAAAAAGGACAACATTTAGTGAATGAGTAATAAATAAACTCTTTATTAATAAAATATCTCTAAAACATATTACAACATTTTATTCCTTAAGGCAGTATGTCTAACACTAGAAAGGTAGAGGATACAGCTGTAGAGTCAAAAGGAGCCTTGAGATGTGAGCATTGTTGGTAGCTTTTGTCATCCCTTGCAGTGTCATTAGCTTCATCCTCTTTAGACTTCGAGGTCATCTTGTCATTAGAAGAGCAGTTTGTGTGGCTCGAACGCATTTTATTTATTTATTTTTGTTTTAAGTACTTATATTGTTCAAATAAAGTGATGTTGCATCCACCGTTAGTATGACTATTATATGTTTTGGTTGTGTTTATGAATTTGTTTCCCACTCTTCAATATAGGTTCCTTTTTTTTTGTATGCTAGATTTGCTTCTATGCAATATAGTGGATGGTCTTAGTGCTATAGGTCTTTTGATTTCTGCCAATCAAGATTTGCAGGAAGAGCTGTATATGTTCTTGATGTTTGCCATGCCGATTTTTAGTTGTTGGAAATCAACATAGGCTTTCTCTCTTTGAGCATCTTATTCGAATAGGGTTAACTCCTTTTTTATTTTTGGGTCATCTTGTCAATATTAGTTTTGTATTATAGGAATGTTCATGGGCAGTTTGGGCTTTTTTTTCCCCTCCAAATCATTGACCAAACTAAAAATAAATTTTATTTTTGGACGATTTTGATAGTTTGATTTTTTAAAAAAATAAAAATTAACTTAAATTAGATCACTCATAAGCAGTTTGTGTGGTATAGTTTGGGCGATTTAAGTTTAAGGCTAAAAATTTTATAATATTTAACAATAATTATACAATGTCTAAAAGTTCACCATTTAAAGTTTTAATATAAACTAAGAACTAAGCTAAAATCCATAATAATACAAATTAAAGCCACCAACAACCAAACTAAAATGTTAAAAGTACAACTAAATAACATAAAACAACACAATTAAATTTTAAACTTGAATAAAAGCTTTCAAGTAGTTGGTTCTATAATTTGATTTCATTTTTTAAATGCTGATAAATATGCCCAATGTTGATTTAATGTGCTTAAGGGAAAGTGTAATTATGTTGTACGAAAAATTTATTTTATATGGGTAAAGCTTCTTTTAATGAGCAATGAAAATTAATATATATAAATAATAATAATGATCTCATATAAGAACTTTAGAAATAAAAAATTATATATAAGGTGGTTTGAAGACAATTTGAGTGGGCAATTTAAATGAGCCGTTTGGGTGATTTTAGAAGCCCAAACCACTAACCGAAATACTTAAAAGTATTTGTATAAAATCCACCCAAATCCTTAAAAAAAAAAAAAAACATTAGTTTAGTTTGCATTGGTTTAGATAGATGGGATGGATTGAATTATTTGATGGATTTCAAACACTCTTTCTGTCTCTCTCTCTCTCTCTTTTTATTTTAACATCTCCTTCCTTATTTTACTGAACAAAACCGTTCCTTTTTTTTTTGGAGATAAATACAGGTAATTTTATTTAACGCAAACTCTCAGGTGAAACAAGCATATTATTACTCCTAAATCAACTAACAAGAAGCAAAGAACCAAAAATACAAAGAGATGAGTCATAACTTTTCTCAACATGGATGAGTTGGAATGACAGTACATTTTTGTGAACAAAACATCCGTAACAATCATGTTGCAAAAGAAAATTTTCATTGAAAAAGAGGGCCGATCATGTTGCGGAACATTTTGATATTTGATAGGGCTCTTATCCTGCTAGGCAAAATGATTTTTTTTAAAATAATAAAAAAGAAAGCTGTGAAGTTGTGGTTTTCATAGGAGACAGTAAAGTAGAATAAGAACTAAAAATGTTATAATATATAAAAATTTTATATTATAATATATTTTATTTTATGTTAGTGTACTATAGCGTTTGAATTAAAAAGGCTTAAAACTGACTTTGGCACGAAGGTGAAACACGTATTTGTCGCATTCTCTTGGGTTTCAAATTTTCTGCCAAAGTTAACTGTGTGAACCGTACTTAATCACTATTTTGAAAAAAGTAAAGGGGAAAAAAATGCAAGGCTGAAAAGCACTTCTAATAAAACGCAAACCAAAAAAGAAAAAGGAATTAAAATAAAATCTCTCTGGTCTCTGACCAACACTATTTCTTGTTGTCTTCACAGAGATTTGCTTTCACACACTGCCATTAATTCTCTTCTCTTCTTTTTCTCTTACACTTTCCTCTTCCTCGTAGATTTTCTTTCTCTTTTGCGTTATTCTCTTAAACCCTTCTTTTCCGATTACCCATTTGTCCTCAAACACAGCTTTTGTGTTTCCCATCTGTTCTTGTTATCCTTAGCTTTTAAGATTCCAACTTTTTTTTTTCTTTTAATTTTGTTTAAACTAGATTTGTTTCTTCAGTTTCAGGACCAGTAAGAAAATCCATTGTCGGTTTTTTTCCAGCGTTCAAGTTACTATCTTTACTTTAACATTGCCCTCTGACCTGTTTGTTTCTCAGGAAAAAATAGGCCCTTGAAAAGTTTCCCCAGAAAAAGAAAGGAAAAAGAAATGAAATTTTTGCCTTCAAGCTTTATACATGAAGCTCCAATTTAGTTCAGAGTCTTTATATTTTCAGGTTATAGTTTTGTGCTTTACTGTATTTCATATTCTGAATTAGAAAGTTGCCCAGTTTTATTTTCTTTAAGTTTGGCGAAAATTCTGAGTTTTGCATCCATTGATGAAGCTTTATTCCTTAAATGGGTATTTTTTTTTTTGCATTTATTATTTGGCTGAAAGTTTGCATATTTTCTCCATTTATCTGCTTATTTAATCCTGAAAGCTGGGTCGTTGCCATATCATTGTACAAGAGCTTTCAACTTTTTTAAGGCCTGAAAGTGATTGCCTTTGGCCAAACTACGTATCCATTGGCCTTAAATTTGGGTCCCATTTTTCTTCCCCAAGTTCTCATTCAACACCCACTTTCTCATCAAACAAAAAAAAAAAAAAAACCCATTTTTGTTTTCTATTCCTTTACAGCTCATTCACATCCACCAAGTTTTCTATTTTATTTTTTTCCCCTCTAGGTCATACATACCATGCAGCCTGATCATTCAAAATTTTCACTCTCAATTTTTCAATTTTGTTTTGGTCATGTGCTCAAAAAGTAAGCACATGATATTTTTGATATGGTCTTCGAGGTGGCATTCTACGCGGACTTCTTAAACTTCTGGGATTTTAACCATCTTTTTCAGGTATAAAAGTGTGACTATTAAGTTTCATTTTCTGTTACTTTGGGACACTCGTAAAACGTTCTCTTTTTTTTTATTTATCTGTATAAAACTTGAAATTTTGCCTTTGTCTTCTACTTGGTCATTAGCAATGCTTGTATGAAAAAATGTCCTTTCTAAGTTTTTGCCCTTTTCTGTGTAGAACATTAAGGTTTCAAATTCAATGACTGTTATGCCTATATGATTTTTGAGTTTGGTCGTCATACTAATCTTTACCCCTTTTTGTTCCTCTTCAAAGCATATTCAGATATGCTTGAACAACAGAGTGGATATCTCCTTAAATGGCCTTTTCTGCTATGCCTACATGTTGGGTTCTTGTGTCATTCTGTTGTTTCACAGATTCCTTTGGGCTCTAAACTATCTGTCTCTGAAAACAACTTTTGGGTCTCCCCTAATGGTGATTTTGCCTTTGGATTCCTTAAAATCTCGGACCAGCAAAGCCGGTACAGTGTTGGCATACGATTCAATTCGAAATTGATCCCGGTTGATAAACAAGCTGTTGTTTGGGTTGTGGGAGCTGATCTAACTGTTGGTAATGGTTCTTATTTCGAGATTAAGCATGATGGAGACATGGTTTTGGTTGATTCATTGAAGGGTGTTCCCGTGTGGACCAGCAAAACAAGTCTTTTGTCTGTTGCATTGGCTGCTCTTCAGGACAATGGTAATTTTGTTCTGTTGACTGAGAAGAAGGATGTAGTCTGGCAAAGTTTCGGACTTCCTTCTGACACACTTCTTCCAGGACAGAACTTTACTGTTTTTCGTATGCTTCGTGCTGCGAGCCAGAATTTCATGTCCAGTTACTACTCTCTAATCATGAATGCTTCAGGTCAATTGCAGCTAAGGTGGGAAAGTAATGTCACTTACTGGACTAGTAGGAGCCCTTCTAGTTTGAACGTCACGGCTCTTCTCACATCTAATGGGGCGCTAGAGATCCGAGACCAGAGATGGGAACCTATTTGGTCAGTTTTTGGAGAAGATCACAACGATTCAATTCATTACCGATATCTTAGGCTGGATGTCGATGGTAATTTGAGACTATATTCATGGTCAGAAGCTTTGCAGTCGTGGAGATCGGTCTGGCAAGCTGTTGAGAATCAGTGCAACGTTTTTGGAACTTGCGGCCAGCACGGCGTTTGTGTCTTTACGGAATCTGCATCCCCGGTTTGCAAATGTCCGTTTAAACTTACAAATGAGTCCATACCAAGGTGTTTGATTCCACTTCCACAGCAGTGCAAATCCAACCCTAACATGCTGAATTACCAGCACATGTTTTTGTACGGGATGTACCCTCCAAATGATGATGTGGTTTCGGGGATTAGTTTGAAGGAGTGTGAAAGCTTGTGCTTGAATGACAAGCTTTGTACATCCGCGACCTTCATGAACGATGGAACTGCTCGGTGCTTGATAAAGAAAACGCAGTATGTGAGTGGCTATGCTGATCCTTCTGTGAGTTCAGTATCTTTTGTCAAGAAGTGTTCTGATCCAACGGCTGTTAATCCCAATTTTGAGACATCCTCCTCTCGAGATGTCAAACACAAAGGTTCTTTCGAGCTTTGGGTTCCTTGTCTAGTGGGAGCGGTTTCAGGAACATCTGTTTTATTCCTTGCGGTTCAGGTGGCAGCTCTTTTCTTTATCTATAGAAGAAGAAGAATATCTCTGAGGAAGAAAGCTTCTTTAGGGTATGCAGGAGTGAACACAAGCGGTTTGATTGTGTTATCCTTCTTGGAAATCAAGGATGTGACGGGGAACTTTGAGCACCAGATTGGTCCTGCAACGTTCAAAGGAATGCTTCCGAACAACCAGCCTGTTGCAGTCAAAAACATGAAATCAACCATAGAAGAAAGAAAATACCGAGTTGCTGTTTCGAAGATAGGAAGCATTTATCACAAGAACCTTGTGAAGCTGGAAGGCTATTGTTGTGAGTTGAACAACAGGTTTCTGGTCTATGAATATGCTGAGAACGGTTCTATAGAGAAATACATAGAAGATGCTAAGCTTTGCAAGAAACTGACTTGGGGAAAGAGAGTTGAGATATGCTTGAGTGTGGCGAGGGCTATTTGTTATCTTCATATGGGCTGTCGGGAGTTTGTCTGTCATGGGAATTTGAAGTGTGAAAACGTGGTCTTGGATGGGAATTTTGAGGCCAAGGTGACGGAATTTGGGCTCAACAAAGTGATTGCCGATACGACATCAAACTTTGCCTCTTCTGCAGAAAGGGATGTAGAAGATTTTGGGAAGATGGTACTAACAATTGTGAGTGGGAGCGGACGAGTTAGCGACCTCTCTCATTGGGCTTACAAGGAGTGGATGGAGGGAAATGCTCTGAACGTAGTTGACAAAAGGATCAATGTTGGGGTAGACTCGGAAGAGCTTGACCGGGTGTTGAGAATTGCGTTTTGGTGTCTCCAAATTGATGAGCGCATGAGACCTTCGATGAGAGAAGTGGTAAAGGTGTTGGAAGGCACATTGAGCGTTGATCGTCCGCCGTCGCCTTTTGCTTCTCAGAGGCAACCGGAGGAAGAAGAAGAGTCATCAGATGCAGGCTCTGAACCAGATTCCAGCCGGTTTTGAAGTTTTCTGTTTCATTTTTATTGCCTCCTTTTCCATTTTCTACTTTTGCAAGCTGTGTATAGTAGACACTAACCATAGGATGACAATTTGGCTCCCGCTTCTTGAAAATAGACGAGCCAAATATTTTCCTTCCAATCTAATGTGCGGTTGTGAGAAATTGTTCAAGAGCAACATTTTCTAATGCAAGTTTTGAAATGTGAAATCTATCTTCGTGTCCCTTTGTTTCCTTGTATTACTATACATTTTCATTTCCCATTTCAAATAGGTTGTAACACACAACTGGGTTTTAACAACTAAGCAAAATCCTTCTTGCTAAGGGACTTCAACAACTATAAAATAACCAGCATGAGGAGAGTAGCCTTGGTAGCGTTTCCCTTTCTATGTGCGAAGTACGTGTAATGGATAGTGTCAAAAATATTGTAACTGTAATTTGTGGATTTGGTTAGTTTTGTTTCGTTTTTTTGAAGTCATTTACACTCGAATAATTAGCCAAAATGGGTCACTCAATTATTACCCTTTTTTGAACTTCAATTATTACTTTTTTTTTGGAAATAAAAAAAATTGTTACTTTTTTGGGGTTAATAAAAAAAGGTCTGATTTTTGTGAAAGTTTGTTAATAGCCGTTCTTGATAAATCTGAATTTTTCCTCAGAGCAAAAATCCCGAATTTGGAAAAGTTCTATGTATATATATGTATATATATTTCACAACAGTTGCATTTGCTTAGAAACATTGTATCTATGTATCAATGCTATAACCTTGTCAAACTTTTAGTTGATCTTGGTATCAAATTTGATCGTATACTTATCAAAAAATTAAGAAAGTAAAACTGCTAAGTAGAAAATAAATAAAGTAAATATTTATGTATCAAATTTGATCGTTTACTTAGCAGTTGTATCAAGGTTGTTCTTTTCTAATTTGATAAGTTCTATATATGATCCTTTATGTATCAAATTTGATCGTTTACTGGTCAAAACATTTAGTAATTTTTAAGCTTTTTAGTCTATAGGTTGAACCATTGTTTAAAATTTTTTGCTACAGTTTTTTACAAAAATTTGAATTTTTATATAAATCTGTGAACCAAACGAGCACTTTCTTTATTTTTCTGAAAATAATGAACCAAAGGAATATCACTTGTTAAGCGTTAAATTTGAAATTTAATCTTTTTGTAGAAAATTTATATGAATATTTTAAGGGTATGTTTACTTTATATTAAAGGAAATAGAAAGTAAGGAATGATTTTTTTCTTTTAAATAATATGTTTATTTGCAAATCAATAATTAAAATTTTATGGGCCTTACACAATATAAAAAAAGAGGAAAAAGAATACCAATTTTTCACACCCTTTAGTGCTGATTTTCTATCAAAGCGAATGAATACCATATATTAGATGCTCAAATTCAAATATTATTTTTTGGTAGCCATTAGTCATATAAAAAAGATATTTTAATAATTACATTGAATAAAAACCATATTTTTAAATAAGTAAATACTAAAAAAAATAAAATTATTTCTCATTACATAATTAAATAATTAAATAAACTCTAAAAAGAATAAATGACGTCTACTCTCATTATTTTACTTCTTTTTTTTAATACCATTAAATTTCTTTACAGTTTATTAGCTGCCCTAAAGGTGGTATACCTTCTTATGTTTAAAATTCAATTCTCTAAAAGTTGCTTTCGCCTTCCTTTTAGAATCTTTCATCTTACTTTTTGGAGTGTGTGGTTTGAGGAATCCTATGATCGACAGAGAGGGCCTAACTGCATTGGTGCGCTTTACAACAAACTTATTAGCATTGAAGAGTGAAGAGGAAGCGGAAAAGCACACAAATGCCCCTTTAAGCAGGCACTCTTTCATTTCCGTCCCTAAACAATGAGCCTCTTGCTATCGCCCTTTTTGAGGGACTAATGAAACTTAAAGGTCAACATGTATTACCAAAATTACCATTGCTAGTAAAAAAAAAAAAAAAATTTCCCAAAAAGAATATTTTGGAATAAATCTAAAACAAAAAATATAAAAGGTTTAGGGAAATCACAAGAATGTCTTTTAAGGAAGTACGTTTTAAAACTGTCTGCTAAAAAGCTATTTTCAAAACTTCCATTTGATGAGTTTTGAATCTAATTTTTTCTTTCTTCTTTAAATTAAAAAAAATAATTTATTGAAAGTTTGAATTACTCCTTTTTCACTACTTTTTGTGGTAGATTGCTTGGGTCCTCTGCTAGAGTGAAACAAAATGAAATCTACCATGTTATTTTATATTTATTTTCAATAAGAAAAGTCTAAGCATCTCTAGGGTAAGACGCTAGAGTGAAATATGGTAGATGTTAAATTAGAATCTATTAGATTATCTAATATTAAAAGAAAAAAAACTAAGGGCCTCTAGTTGCCACCAAGGGGCACCAGAGTAGAGCTTGATAGATACCAGAGTAGAATTTACCAAATTTTCTTACATTATTTTCAACCAAAAAAATTTCAAGCGTCTCTAGTCATTGGTGCAGGGTTAGAGCGAAATTTGGTAGTTGTTAGAGTAGGAATTACCATATTATCTACTATTTTTTTAAAACAAAAAATACAAAACCCCTTTGGTCACTGCTGCGGGATGCTGAAGTGGAAGGTGATAGATCTAAAAGCAAAATCTATCAGATTAAAACAAAAAAAAAACCAACCACTTCCCGTCCTAGCAGACGAAGGAGCAGAACTTGCTGGACGGCAGAACGGAACCTGCCAGACATCTGAATCGAATCTGCTAGATTTTTTTTTTCAATAAATTAAAAAAATAAAAAAACACAAATTCCATAACCGGAGAATCACAAGAAATTCATGGCTCCATCAAATTTGTCAAATGTCCAACGTAAAAAAACACAAATATTTGAATCTGCGAATGGTAAAATATAGGTAAACAACATATCAAAAATCTTTATACACAAATTGTTGGATCATATTCAATAATATGGGCTAATATATTTAAT
>LNSY01382069.1:0-13814 GCA_002024485.1 Artocarpus camansi
ATAGAAGTTATTCTACTCACGGCAAGCCTAGAGAGAGAACAAAGCCATCACCATATAGGTTTTTAGATCCAAGTATTATCAAGTAAATGTAGAAAAGAAAAACAATTTCCTAAAAAGTTGCCACAGGAATTTGCCAACGAAATCAACAACTCAAACTTATGCCTCAGTTTCACATTCAATGTTGAAGTCTTTTTACGTGGCTGAAAACATGATACAAAATATACGAAAACAAGTTCATTAAGTAGTTTCCATTATTTACATATTTTACTCTTACTATAGTCAAAACATACAACAGCTAAAAAAATCAAAGATTGCCGCTTCAAACTTGTGCAGATTTTAAGTTCCGAAACTAAAATCATGTATTACAATTAATTCTTTAGACATCGGCTATTAGACGGTTTCTAGTAAACCGTCATCATAAGTAACACAGTATGGAGACCTCCGCAATTTGGATTTTTGCGTCATGCTTTAGTCGATGGTTTTTGAGAAACTGCCGTATAATATATATTATCTAACAATGGTTTCTTGAAAATTATATTTTAATATGCTGTTGTAAGTGCAGGCTTTGAAAAAATAGAACCCCAAAGACCCAAAACAGTACTTCCCTCAACTCTCTCACCTCTCTCTATCGTTCTAGCTCCTCTCTCTCGATCTCTCGCCTGTTGCCGTTATCAGCTCCCCTAACCTTCACAGTCGTCTCTACTCCGCCCAGAACTCACCTCGCCCTCGCCTCGCCGCATTTAGACCTCATTGTCGTTGGGTTCGTTACCTCCTTAAGTACACCACCACTCTGTCATCCTCGTCACGTCCTCGCGTCCGCCACCACTCCATCACGTTCTCTCGCTCGCCATCATCGTATAAGTTTTCCTGCTCCTAGAGTTTTAGTTTCCATTAGTTTTAGTTATTAATTAGTGTTTTTAGTTTCTGTTATTTAGGGATATCAAGAGTTGTTAGTTTAGGTTAGTTTTGGTTATAATTAGTTTCAGTTTTTAGTTTTGAGTTAATTTTAATTAATTTTTTAGTTGCTAGTTTTTTCCCTTAAGTTTTTTTTCATTATTTGTTTATAATATTAATTTAGTGTCGGTGTATGTGATTTCAATGAATGTTAGTGATATGTTAGTATGTTAGATGGGGTACATTATCATTAATTTAAAAACTTACAATGTTTTATTTAGGTTTAGTTACTACCATAATTAATATTTTGTGATTAATTAAATTATATATCTTTTTATTGACTGTTGATATATTAATATATTGAAAAAGAATTCAATATGTGGGATAACGGATTCATTAATATGGACAAGGAAATGACTGAACAACAAAATGATTATGAGCTACAAAAAATAGAGCTATTTAGTCCCAAAACGATGAAAAAAGATAAGCAACCTCGATACACGTGCTTCAAGATTAAGATTAAAAGTACAAAAAAATACAAGTTGAATTCACAAAAAAAAAAGTAAAAGTATTAGAAAAGAGGGGGATGAGCTCCAAAGTTATATCAGAAGTTTAGTTTAAGAATATATTTTCATAACAAAGGATCGGAGAGACAAGAGTAATAAGGAAAATATGGAACGTATTGGGGCAAGGTATTATTGCATTTTTTTCATTGAACCCGAGACCATAAGAAAGTTGTTGATGACAAGTGCCTCTAAGATGCTGCACAACTTTCAGTATGACTTAAAAAAAGCTTTCATTAAAGGCCATGAAATCAATCTTCTGGCCAAAGTAATTAAAAACTACTCTTCCATTAGTCCAACCAATAAAGGAAGTTTGTAAATTACAAGCTTAGTGGGGAGCAAACAGAGATCAAAAAAGGCCAAAGAGACAAGACATGATTTCGATCTCAACCACCCATGGGGTCATTGGGATATAAGAAATCGGAGAGAGAATGGATAATTAAAATTTATTTATTTTGTTTCTACAAACTTAGTAACTGAACTAACCTCATCTTTTATAGCAGATGAGACTATACACATGACTAAAACTCCTCCTCATCATATTATTTGGAAGTTGATTCAACAAAAACAGACGGAACTTTTAATAATCCGATATGCAAAGAGATTGGCCAATAAATTGTGAGATAATTGATGTTTTTAACTATTAGAATGGTATAGTTAATAGTATTTCAATTTTTACATTTAGTGTTATTAGTTTTAACTTTTATTAATTTTATAGTTATAAGATGATTATGATGAGTAAGCCTCACAAGGCATGTTCCAATCTCAAGAAGGGCACGATATATTGACCAGTGCATTAGGTAATACTGAACATTTAGGAAAGGTACATAGTCAATCTTAGTTTGTCAAGCAGTCTCACTATTTTTATTCCACATGCAACTTAAGCTCGAACACAAAGTTGACCGAGCTACATAAGTAAGTAGAAATGATAGAGTCTAAGTTCTTTGAGTGAGAAGAGATATGAAAAGTCAAGCTAGGGAGAATTCCACCTCCCACGGAGAAGAAAATTTGGCTCCTATGATCAACGGACCAATGCAAATACAAGTTGTATAATTTATACCACACAAACATCATCTATAGAACTGTCTTCATCAACTCTCGGCGAGGGTGAACCTTGGTTTCTTCCAACACCATCAACAGCCAAGGAAGGTGGTGTTATTCAATTAATCGTCGTTGCGGGAGGAAAAACATGGATGGATACTCTTCCCACTGTCTTACTGATGTCCTTCACTATATGGCACTTAAAAAAGATAAGAAATGTCAACAAGTTCACTAGGCAAGAAATATCAACAAGACACCTTATATATACTAGTGCCTTGAGTATTTTAAGATTGCAGCTCAAAAATCAACAAGACATAATATTTCAAATGTTTTGATTAAATTTTGTTCTAACAAAGCGCACCAATTAAAAAAAACATAAAACTGAATTACTTCACTACATGGTATATTCTCTAACTAAACAATTAACATAATTATAACTTATTATTAATACAAATGTTTGTTCGAAAAAATAATGCAAAATATTTTTTAAGGGTTCCAATCATTTAAAAAAAAACCACATTTCTTCATTCTTATTGACTTCAAGTTATCAAAAAATAAAGTACAACAATAGTGGACTTGAATGTCGGTAGTACAACATTTCTTCTTCATCATCGATGAAATTCTCATCTCCCTCGTCCATGGCATTCATATCCTGACAGATCACATCTTGATGCTGACACCTTTTTTCAACGAGTTAGCAACTCGCTTCTGATTCTTTAGTTCTTGCCATTGATTTTCTACTTGACCTACTTCAAAGTGCTAATGCTTTGAGTATTTCCTATTTTTAGCCCCAAAAATCAAAGACATAAAATTTTAGTTATTTTGATTAAATTTTTGATGTAACAAAGTTTTTTAAGTTATAAATGTAAAAAAATCATACATAAAATTGAATTACTCTACTAATGATAAAGATTCTCTACTCTCAGTAGAGACCTTTAATTTTTAGCTACACTACTGGTAGAGTATCTATACTGTCTCTCTACTAGACAGTATAGATTATTTAAAAATTTAGTTAATCAAGTTACCGATTTATGAAATCCGTTCTAAACTTTAGAAATTAATTTTTTAATGAAAAAGAAATACTTATTCAATTTATAAAAACCATTTTAAACCATAGTGTATCGAAGTTTACAGTGTAAGAAAGATTACTCCTTTGTAGAGTAGACATTTTTAATGAAAAAGAAATAGTTATTCAATTTATAAAAACCATTTTCAACCATAGTGTTTTGAAGTTTACTATGCAAGAAATACTACTCTTTTGTCGAGTCGATATTCTCTACACCACAGTAGAGATCTTTTATCTTCAATTCTATTGTCGGCATAAGGTCTTTAGTGACAGTTAAGATTTTGAAAGACTTGAAAACTATCCTTGTTTACACCTCTTAAGATTACAATATGCATATTTGCTACAATATTTTCCACGTATTGAGTTCATAATAATTTATCAAATCTGATCAACTGAATAATTGGCATGATTACATCATTAGAGTTTATACAACTGCTTGTTCGAAAAATAATACAAATAATTTTTTAAGGGTCCCAATGATTAAAAAAAGTTAAATAGTCTTCTTTTGTCTGAAGAATGAAACAGTTTCCTTGCTTAGCACATCGAGACTAGTCCCTATGGAGTCCAATTCTATATATTTAACAACATAGTATAGAACCAATAATAATAACCATCATGATTACTGCATTTTAAGACAACATCATATCATAATAACGATTGACTATACTACCAGTTCTACCTCCCGTGTTGCCTCCTCTTCTTCATCTGTGGAATTCTCCTCTCTTTCGTTTATGGAATTCTCCTCTTCCTTCTTTGTGGAACCCTCCTCTCTTTCGTTTGTGGAGGGTTCCTCTTTATCGTCTATAGATTCCTCTCCTCTCTCGTTTGTAAAATTCTCCTATACCTTATTAGTAGAACTCTCCTCTCCTCCATCTGCAGAATCCTCTTCTCTCTTGTTCGTGGCATTCACATCCCGCCGGACCGCATCTTGCCGGCAGTGCCTTTCTTCAACAAGTTGGCGACTCGCTTCTATTTGTTTAGTTCTTGCCATTGATTTTTTTACTTGATCTACTTTAAAATTTTGAGCAAAGAAAAAAATATTAAGAGATAAAAATAATTTAAACTACTAATTTTGTTATGCTTTACTAGGTCATCAAAGTTTAAAACATACAACAAACGAGCAAAGTGAACATTGAGGCAAAATTTCATCCAAATACAAATTAAACGCACAATAAGTAAACTAAAATGTCACAATTGAATAGTCATAAATTTTTCTCAATGCTTTTGTCTTCAATTCTTCATCTTTTTTTAATCATTAAGTTTTAAAAGGAAAGTTAATTTTATTGTTAGAGAAACAACCCTGAGCAAGAAACAAGAGCGGCAGACTTCAGATCATTTGGTCAAATAATAGAGGATATTGCAAAGGATCATAACATCCGTAATAATTTTCAATTTTATAAGTATATCTTGAATGAGAGTGAACTATTATATCAGAAAATCTGTATTCAATGGCATTATTATCTAACCAAACAGCTGCAACTTGTGAAGCTAAAGGTGTATTATATACTCTTTGATCTAATTCTGGATCACTTGTTATACAAATTTTATAATTTAATAAATTAGGTGTATCTTTCAAATAGCGAAAAGAAAACACAATATGGATCAACTTTTAATATTGTAATCAGTTTGCTTAAAATTGATGGATTTAATTTACGGGAGTTATATAATCGATTTTCTATTTCATTTTCAGTATCAAAAAAACAAAGTTGTAAATTAGATTTGACTGAACAAGCTCATTAAGTAAATGATATACTTATCCTTGAACTCTAAACGTATACTTACCTTTGTTATTATAAGATCGGGTGTAAGTTCTAAATTATAAGGATTCTTCTGACACTGAAGTATATGAATTGTATAATTCTTCAGGAATATAATTTGTTATTAGCATTATTTTGCCGTTATTACCAAAAAAAAAAATTAGTTTCATGCGAAAATTTCTTTGCATTACAACATTCACATATTGTAGGTGATTTCGATTTTTCTGGTGCATGAACTATATTTTTTAAAACGTCAACATCATTCGCCTGGTTACTACAGCCATCAGCTAGCAAGAGTAAAAGTTAGAAGTTATTGTTATAAAAAATAACTTAGCTTACAAGTAAGATGAAAGAATTAAAATCTTACGTGTTGTAATTGCGAAATCGTAGTTTTCCACTTGTTGCAGTGATGCATCACCTAGTAGAGTGTTTGGCAGGGTGTTTAGAATCGTTGGTTAAAACTGTTTTTACTATATTATATTAGAGCTTTACACTGCAGCGATTTTTATTGTTACTATAGTATGTGAAAGCTTTATACTATTCATAACTGAAAAAGTGATCAGATCACAACCGACCAAACACCCCACAAAGATAAAAGCTCAAAATATCATTGTATTTTAGAGTGTAGCATAGCGTCATTTCACTATTTACTCTTCAAATTAAGATATATCTTAATTAGGTAACATTTCTCTCCTTTAAATGCACATTATGTTGCAATTTAATCTACTTAATCTTGAAAATTAAATTTCAATTCTTAATATAACAAATGATATGCCTACAACAATAGGGAAGCGAGAAAAAAAGAAAATGCACATAGTGTTTCTTAACGTTACATACAGACTGAAACCGTCAAAAGTAATACATATTAAAAATTTGTTAGCATGCACGTAAGCACTGCTTACTTTTTTAAAACAATAATCTCTGAAACTACATAACAAAATGCATAAATATATATAGAATTAAAAAAAAAAACCAAAGCATTTATAGCCAAAAAAAGAGTTTTATAAAAAAGTATGATAAAGATGTGATACCTTTTTCGTTCCTGTTTCTTTTTAATTCACAAAATTTTAGTTTAGAAGTCTCACCAGCAAGAAAGATATATACAAGACAAATTTTGAAAGAGTATATGTATTATGTTGTAATATTAGTATTCTTATCAATATGAACATTGCTTACCTATTTCAAAATTTGAGTTACTCACTATTTCTGGCTTTTCCATGTCTTTTGTAAGTTGCATATGTTCATTAAGTAAATGTATTTATTTTGCTCTGTATCAGTTCTATTTATTTATTTTTCCCATATATTGTTCTTTCCGAAGTCCCTTTTTAGTATCTTCCATTTCTATCTTTTGCTTCATGAAATAAAAGAAACAGAAATAAGACTAAAAATGCAGAATGAGCATATGTCATAAAGGAAGCATTGAAACCAATGAACATTTAAACCAAACTTAAAAAAGAAGACAAAAACAAAGACCAAAAACACGAAGTGATTTAGAATTCTTTTTTTTTTTTTAAATATCGTCGCAATTAATAAGTGTGCAAGGCACTAACCTTTGAAGAGGCCACTGTCCTTACCAGAATGAAATTGAATGATTCCTCAGATATCTACCATCAATGGAATTGGGTGTTCTAAGCGACAAGCCTGACATACGAAAGACGGCTTCTTGGAAATTGCTTAAGCGGCTGGTATTCATTCTTTCTTTTCTTTTTTTTTTTTCCAAATTTTTAGTTTTTGTTTGTTTGTAATTTCTATAGCATGTATGGCACTGAATAATTTTCTTTTTTTCATTTATGTATTTAAATTAAGGTTTATTGATCGTAAACTAAATACTAGTTTGAAGTATTGTTCTTGTCTCAAGTTTTAGCAACTGGGTCTCTCTTTTTTTGTTTAATTTTAGGAGGGACATCAGAAAAAGCTGCTGTCATCGTACAAAGACATGGTATGTTTGTACTTAGCATGTTTCTATGTTTCAATTAGAGAAGCAAAACAATACTAGTTAGTTTTCAAAGTTCAATATTAGTGATGAAATGTTCTTTTTTTTTCTTCTTTTATCATCAAAGGATTATTCTTTTAGCTGTATATGTTGTGTTTGTTTTTCAATGAGTTGTCCACAGGTGGCTGTTATAACTCAGATGGTGAAAACTAGTCAATCCATGAGATGTTATCTCAAAGGAGGGACTGCTAGTTCATTCATACAATTTGCGGGTTGTTTCGAGGATAACAATGATCCAGGAGATGGTGGTGGGATACCAGTCTTCACATTTTGGTCGATTTCTTATCTTGGTAATGTCCAAATTTAAGATTCTCTACAATTGATGTTGTTTATAATTTCATTTCTCATGCAACATGTACCTATCCAAATGGACGATTTTCATTCGGTTTTTCAAGAGAACGAAAATGTGTTTCATTAGACCATTCTAATGATTGATTTTCCAAATGTCCAGAGAAATTGGCAAAGGAGCTAGTGCAAATGTTTATATCGGAACTAAATTTGAAGCTAGGTGGCTGCAGACCAGGTGAACCAATTTTAAATTGGATAACATTCTTCATATGGCATGAGTTCTAGTATAACAAGTGTTTCCATGTAGGAACATCCACGAAGGTGATCAATTACTCTATGCACTTTGTGAGCAGATATATATATATATATATATATATATATATATATATATTGTGCTATAGCATAAAATTATGTATATCAGTTGGTCCTTCTGTTTTATTATCATTATTATTGTCTTTGGTCATCTTAAACTTCTTATTGTTTATGCTCTTGGGAGCGCGTGCTTGTTGTGGAGTTTTCATCCGTTAATAGTGAATCCGTGGTAATTAACAAGCTAAATTGGACAGTTGAGCTTTATACCGGAGAATTCGATGATATGAGTGTCTGTAACTTGTATTCTAAGGAAACTTTCCGAGCCCATCTTTCCAGGATTGCAGGCCTCAAAGTCTGACGTGCCAACTGCTCGATCTAACCAGCAGCCAAGTCGTGAGATTATGCAGGTATGTGCGTTTTTCTATCTTTTTTAACTAAGAATCTAGAAAGCTTATTCTACCATTGCATAATATTGAATGATATATATGATGTTTCTGCTAATCTACATTTTTCTTAGGTTAGGGATGTCGTCTTGGAAGTGTGTGCGCGCATATTTATGCATTCTGTGTTTTTGTGTGGTGTGTACTGTTAGTAGAATGGATTCATGGTAACAACATATTAGAAATTTCTATTCTTGATAATTTTCTTTCCCTGGAAAGGTTCACATTCTTATGTGCAAGTGCGCTCAGATCGAATGGCTTAGTTTTTAGTTCAATACCTGAATATGATCCTTATTTTTTAATTTTCTGAGTACACCCAAAATAAAATGTGAGGTCCAAAACAAGGTAAAAAGTATTTGTTTCATGTCTGTAATTCAAATAACGTAAGGCTATTACTTTCTTCCTACATTGCACCAAAATACTTCGAGTGAAGGTTTACCTTATAACATGGCGTGCAGAAGCGAACATAGATATTCAGAGGTAGGATGGATCTCAGGAACTTATGAGCACAGTTTTAGTTTTATATCTACATAAATAAGCAATGGTTTTACTCGCACCTTCTTAAATGATGAAAAAATAAGGCTAAATGGTGGAAACCGTGAACAGTGTAAAGTTCTCATATGCTACAATAACAATAAAAAAAATTGCTACAGTATAAAGCTGTCACATGCTAAAATAAAAATAGTTCCAACTAACGGTTCCTACCACCCTCCTAAATACCCTATAAAACAAAGTTCAATTTTATTATGACTGTGATACTAATCAGTTTTTTGAAGTTAACCCCAAGAGGTAGCTTAATTGGCTCAGGCCCAATTACAGGGAAGTCTTGGGTTCAATTCCCCTGGGGCCACCACCCCTAGTTTGTCCCAGTGTGTTCAGATAGAGGGTCTACACACACAATCAGATATTAGTAAGGTGTTCAAAGAAGCCTAGACGTCCTGAGATATCAAAAAATAAAAAATAATCAGTATTTTGAAGTTAGCATGAGTTGCTTTAATTTGTTTCACCAATTGTTAAATTGAAGTTGCCTTTTATGCACTCTTGAAAAAATGAAAGGGGTCACATTTATCGAGCTTCATCGTGGTTTAATTCTCGTTCTTTCCCTTAGGGTGGATGAGATATTTTCTGTAGTTGGCGAGGAAATGCATGTTAACCGTTCATAAGTTGTCTGCCTTATAGAAAACTTGAAAGACGCAAAAGTTTTTAGATGCTGAAAGGCTGAACTTCGGTAGCCCCGTTTCGAAGGCATCGATTGACACAGCTTGCTTGCAGAACCTGAAGGAACAACTTTGCAGTTGTTGTTGCATGAGAACATTTTGATTAAGGTTTAAACATCCATTGGAACTAATCTGGATTTTAACCTAGTTTTCGATGAGGAGCATACAAGCTTATTTGTAATCTTTTTCAGGGCACAGAAAAAATTGTTCTAGAAGATTGATTTTGCATCTCTTTGTTAAAAAATAAAAATTATAAATACCATATGAATTCTGTTATAATGATGTCAACTTGCATATGTGGTTATCATACGTTTGTTCTGCCTGCATGCAAACATGAGTAATCTATTTCAGGCCGATGGTCATAAAAACACAAAAAGGGCACCTTGCGATGGAAGTGTGAAATTATCGCTAAACAATGTCCACAACGGCCAATAGGTGTGTTTCATTTTGAATGACAGATGTGGAAGAATTTGCTTTAGCCAACGGATGAAACGATAGATAATTAGATATTGACTGATCTAATTATTATTCCTTTTCAATATTTGATTCCACAATGTGTTTGACTTATTATGAAATGTTACAGCATTATTATCCCAAAACCAAACTCAAAGTGAGACCATATTGGTCAATGGTTGAAGATCATCAAACGGTACGGTAACAAGGAGACTTCTTGAGAGAAGCAGAAGTTTACTACAATTCAGTCATTTAAATTTGACTTGTAATAGTCACCTTTTCATATCCTGGTTTATTAAAAAACTTTTTGGTTAAATTTGAAATGTAAAATTCACCTATTTTAGTTATATATGTGCTTTTTGATGTCTTCAAATGTACACATTCAGATTAAATTTATCAAATTGGATTAAAACTTTTTGGTTAAATTTGAAATGTAAAATTCACCTATTTTAGCTATATATGTGCCTTTTGATGTTTTTAAATGTAGAGGTTCAGATTAGATCTTAAGTAAACCTCAAATGTAGAGTACAAAAGAATAAATAATCCAATTTGAAATTAAAATACAGAAAAATGAATTTTATCGATTTGCCCTGTATTGTATCCTAAGTTGTAAATCATATTAGAATAAAATAAGACAAAGTAAGAGGATATTGGACGGTTCAAATTGGATGAGACCCAAATTAATTTTGCATGCCAACCGTCCATTACGTTAAAGGAGAGTGGAAAGAGACCATACATAAAATAGCTTTTGGGAGAGTACGTACCATTAATTATTGATCTGGTGATGTGAGATGTCAATATCTCACGTCACTTGAACTATTATTACACTGATTAACGAATCCCAATTACCTCACACTTACAAAAACTACATTCTGATCAAATATAAATGTGTTGCCCGGAAAATTAAGAAGAGGTAATACCAAAAGCAAATAAACAACCTAACAAATATATATATATATATATAGAAGCAAATCAACAACCAATCAAGCATCCGGTCCAAACTGTTTTGTTTAAATAGACCCCAGAAGCTCATACTGCTTATACAAAACCACCAATAACAGAACTAAATGTATACATATATACATATATATATATACACACACACACACATATATATAGTATCTCTCATCTCCGATAGTCACTCTAATTCCCAGCTGAAAATTATGATCCCCAAAATGCGTTATTATGGGAATTCAACCTCTATACACAAGCATACCGTCTACAATATGAATATTTAGTCCAAGCCTCAACATGTGCATAGTCTTAGGATAACTAAAGACAACAGAGAAGCATGAAGCGCAAGCAGAAAAATGGTCACAAATATGAAAATTCGTTGTCGGATACCATTACGTAGTCTTAAGTTTCAAGAGAATATACAAATTTTGCCAATACCCAAAACCGTACTAACCAAAATATATTATTCAGTGATTTAGCTCTAAGCTGTTTTCCCACCAAACAAGCTTTGTCAATATCCAAAGGTACTTATCAGAGAATTTACAATGAGACGGCAATAGACTAGTCACTGACCTACCTGTAACACCTGTTTCCCAATTACTGGTAAAGTCGAGACATATCCCATTACAGAAAACAGGGCCCATTTCATACGTTTTGGCGATGGCTGATCCTCAGACAATAAAAATTCACAAGCTTACGTGAAACAAAAGTTTCCCCTCAAAATAATTAATCAATTAGAAATTTTTATGGTCATTTGCCCAATTCCTACGGTAAGATTGGCGATCCAATTAAGAATTGATTGTCGAAAGTTGGCAGCACCCCCCTCGGAAAAAATGGAGCAGAGGGGTTGGGGGGTGAAGTAGGAATAAAAAAACACAATCTGATACCTGGGACTATAGCATTGTGAACAACTTTGAAATACGAGACTGCAGTTTCATCCTCCCCCTTTACTGGAAAAATGGCGGGGCATCACAGTTTCCTTTCTAGATTTTTCAAAGTATACACAGGGCATCTTATAAATTTCAAGAATAACATCAACGACCTAGATTCAAAGATCTAACAGCCTCCATTGCTTTCAAGGAGACATGAATCCATTCTTTCTCCTACAGTCCCTTCTGTGTGCTACTTTGTGGCAAAGCATGTGCCATTTTATAAGTTGAAAGAAAATGGATGATAAGCATGGGGAATGTGGAGACAATTGACAAAGAGAGGGAAGAATCAATTAATTAATTATCAAAGTGAAAGACATTGTACCCTGTCTGGCAGATTTCTAGGCATTGGAAGTCCAGTAACATATTTCTGTGGGCACGATTTCTGAGCATTTAGAGTTCCATCAGACGATGAGGTCTCCGCCCCATCAGCTTGCCCCCGACCATGGAACCTGGCAAATCGATTGATTACAGAAAACTTCTCCAGATCCTGGCATTCCACTCTTAAGTCTAAGATTGAGGCTCTCTTGTCCAGTCTGTAAGAATAGAAGGCAGCATTAGTAGAAACATCAAGAAGAGAAAAAGAAAGCAAAATAAACGGACAAGCAGAAATACAATTTTCAAGGGAAAAAAAAAAAGTTGAACATTTAAGAACACGAGGCTACCTCAACAAATCACTTTCCAGCTTCTTTGCACGACCAATAAAGTCTTCAACAACTTTTGAGTAGTATTTATCAGTTCTCTCGGGAGTTGTAAGCTTCTCAGACAAGCTATGAAGCATGTGTAAATTTAATGTCAGCATGTAAATAAAGAACAGCATTAGAAGTCTACAACCATAAAACATCAATCTGATGCAGAGATGATTCTCACGGGTTTTCATCATTGGCAGGTGAAGATGCTTCAGTTTCAGAGTAACAGACTGCACCACATGCATCACCTAATGTTAATCTCGCAGAAAAGTAAGCCACATTCTCATGCTGCGAGCTAGCATCTGAAGAGAGAACTGCCGCTGGAGGAGGGTGAAGCAGCTGCTGCATGAGTTGTGTCGTCAAGATAAGCCTTCTTTTTATCCTAAGCCCTGGTAGTGCATCTTCAACCATTTCAGCTTCATCTTCCACCTGTTGTGTAACACAAAGCAGTTAGAAAACTCCAGAAAGAGGTATTTAAAAAAAATAAAAAATAAAAAAAGGATAACAGCTAATAAATAGCAAATCGTTCAACTAGGAAGAGACCTTCTCAGCCAGTCGGTTTGTTGCTCTGGCCCACTCAGCTTCTGCCACGCTGCCAGAAAAAATTGAATTTATCAAAAATACAGTATCGCAAATTATTCTCAAGTAAAGAGTCCAGAAAACAAAAATCACTAGAAGATAGCAACGAATATTGATGTGTGCAAAAATAAAACCAGACAATGGAATGTGTTCCAGTAAGACAGAAAAGTTAAACAATTCATATTAAGTCAGAATTTTATCGAAAAGAAATGCTTCATTGCAACCACCTCATAGTCCAAAGCCTTTGGGAAACCATCATCAGCTCCTTATGCCAAGGTAAAAGCTCAGATGTTGCACTTTTTCGCTTCTTTGGTCTCACAACAAGCAAGCTTTGATCGGTGGCATGAGGCATTAAATGAGGGGAGGTGAAATGCTCACTGGCTGCCGATGTGGGAGTAGAAACTTGCAGGATATTACCTAGTATACTACCATCAGAAGAAGCATTAACTTGCTCCAATGAAGCTTGAGTATGCAGATCATCAGCCAACTTCCCACCCACAAAGGGCCGTTCCGCAGGCTTCATTGCAGTAGTTCTCTGCATAGCATAGACTGGTAACATTTGCCCATTTTTAAAGGTTCCATACTGATCAAACCAAGATGGCGCCATCTGGGGACTGATCTGAGGATGCTCACCTCTAA
>LNSY01382087.1:0-10127 GCA_002024485.1 Artocarpus camansi
TTTAATTTTTCGCTGCTTATTTGAATCATAAAATCCAACAAAATCCAACAATTATATCATGCTAGATTATTAAGAAACTAAACTAAAGAATATATACATGTATCCATGGTAGCAACTATCAGTTCTTTTGCAAAATTATGATGATAAATGAAGGGGTTATTGTCTTTATCAATCAAATCACCTCAGTTCTTCAATGGGTTTAAGCTATAATGCCTTTATATAATTTTCCACTAGGATCTCATTAAATTTAGTTAGGTTAGTACTGGTTATTCATTCATCAAACCCATAATTGATTAGTAGCCTATGGGCTTTCCATACATAAATCACTTAAAAAGAGCCCATTATAATTAAATAGCCATAATACAATTGTTATATTTAATATGTCGCCCACAACATATGGGAAACTAAATTTCCTAACAATCTCTCACTTAGGCAACATTTGATTCTTGAAACAATTATATCATAAGTTCCTTTGGTGCACAACTTTATGCTATTTATCTTTTGACTTCATTTTAGTTTCAATCTAGTCTATCTTTTATATTAGTATGGAATCAAAGAGGCTTTTTGTAACGCCCCTTAAGGACATCACAGATGTCATTACATTCATTCCTTAATATTTTTATTTTAACATAATTTGAAAACATAACCCAAGATCCATGCATATATTTTTTTTTTTGTATAGTAATTTGCTTAATTAAACATCCTTTAAATAGTTTATCATAACAAATATTAAATCCATAAAAAGAACATGACATAAAATTTAAAACCTACTTTCATAGCTCGGCAGGCCGAACTTCACACTTCGGCAGGCTGAACTTGTCTAGTAGTCTAAAGATCAACCATCGGCAAGCTGCCTGAGGCATTGCAAAATAGGGTTTTAAAATCTCTAAGTTCGACAGGCCAATATAGGGCAATTCGGCAAGCCGATTATTTCATCGACAATCCGACTAGTAATGGTCGATAGGCTAATTGTCTATCAAAAATCAATTTCTTAAAACAATTCTCAATAATTTAAAAGCGGAAGACATATGATAAAACTATAAAGTTAAAGAGTCGTTCAAATCTTTAAAATTTAACAATTAAACACACTCAAAATTATAAAATATAGTTCATATCTATAAATTTCCTTTTTGGCATTCTTTCATTTGCAATTCACCGTTCTTGGTGCGCATGCCCGTCTTTGTCCTCCACCTATTCTATAGGTCTCTAACATTTATCTGCAACATGATGTAAAACTAAATAAGCTAATGTTTAGTAAGTACATTTCATATCTCACAATTTAATTTAAAAAAAAAAACACTTTATAAACATCATTATCATATGCACCATCATAGTAGTGCACTAAGCACAATTTTATAAAGAACATATCTTTCATTATAATATCCATATTAACACTTTGTTCATTTTATCTTAAGGGCCCAAGTGTTGCACTATTATCATCATCATTGGCGCGCCATCATGAGATGAAAGAGGTAGCTAATCTTAAGCCAATCATGACATCATAACATAGACACAGCATAAACATTGGTATGCAACACTTATCTAAGTGATACTTATACATACATACATATTTATATATTTTTATACTTTGAAATTCGTCATCATCAAACATACAAAACTTTTGAACATCAAATCTTTCATAAGTAACAATAAATGAAATCATCGTAGAATCATCATAAATATCATCATGAGCATAATTTCAAACTTTTTCAAACTATATCATATTACAAGTGAGAATGTACTTACCTATTCAGCTTACTTAACCTTACTTATATGTGACGTCACTGCAATCTTAATGTGCTCGCTCCTTAGCGTGTTCATGTCATACATTCATTTAAAAAAGAAAATAACAATTAACATTTAATTTCATGAGACCATGAAATCATTCAATACCATCCTTCACCACACATACCATCATCTCTTGAAAACATTAATTCATAAAATGTTTCATTAACTATAAAATATTAAAATAAAACTATCAACACAAATATTTCCTGACCTCTATGAATTCAAAAGTCAATAACTCAACATTCACACACAATTTGGGCACTACACTTAGCAAGAAAAAAGTTAATACATAAACATATTACCATAATTTTTCATTGGTCATAACAATTCCATTCGATATCCAAAACAAGTCATACAACATACATCACAAAATCTTCCAGCAAAAACAACATAGTGAGTTGTCCATACTTACATTCGTAAAATAAATTATTTTCATCCCAAAATAATTCCATAAAAATCCTACATGCAATAGACACTAAGCACTTCAACATATCCAAAAATCATATTTAAATAAATGCCATACAATCCAAAACATATGTTTGAATTTAGAGACAAAAACAACTATAAACAATTTAGGCAGTAAATTACGTGCGATCATTATTCTCAAACAATCAAAATAAATTTATTTAGACCTCAAATTTAATATGACAACATATTAACATATAATTATAGTATTACAAAAAGTTTCATTACCAAATAAATTCATTAATTCATACAAAAACTTCACCCAATAACAGCCCCTCAATTCATAGATAAAACAGTCTAAAAACCTAATCTCAATGAAAATTTCATAACACATAAAATATTTATCAAATCATCACCAAACTTTTCAGTCCATAACCTAACATATACATGAGCATATTTGTTAAATTTCGTGGGAAATAACCTTCATTTGCATCATGAACAAAACCTATATTTTTGTGCAACACATCTAATTAGCAACAAATTTTTGTGAGTGGTAGAGAGAAGAAAATTCATATCTTAATGTAGAAAAATAAAAATAATGTGAAATTTGGTAGAACATCACATAACACATATATGAACATCATATTTTAGAGCAAAAAAAAATTCCTAGACAAAGTTATAGTAGTCGGATTAAGAAGAGAGATACATTTTTGAAATACCGAGAATGAACCCAAACCTCAAAACGATTCTTCTCAAGTTTCTTTTGAATTCTTCAGTGTGTTAACCCATGATTTCATTCAAGTATTCTAGAAAATTACAAACTATTGTAAAAATTTGAGAATGGCATAAAATGGGAAGTTATTCTTTTCTATAATATCAGAAATTTCTGACTAATATGTGGTCCATTCACGTGATGGATGGGGTGTAATAAGGAAAAGTCAATTGATTTGCTTATCTTACCATATTTCACCTTTTTAAAATAGGAAACCATATCAATTAAATCCAATCATTCCTAAAAGTCAAACATTCTATTCCAAAATTAAAGAAAAAGGCCAAATATAAGCTAATAAATAAGAATTAATCATCCAATCATATCCAATCATCATAATCATCATTGTCACAAATTTTTGGTGATTTCTACTGATTGCTCATCAGCTGTCTTCGGCTTGTCGATTACTCACTTCGGCCTACCAAAGTCGTGAGGTCTAGCTTGCCAATTATATTCATCGGCCTGCCATTCCATGAGAGGTAATTTGGCCTGCCAATCTGCCAAAAAATCAAAACATAATTTATTACAAAAATTAATATTAAGTATACAACATAAATGACATGAAAACCTTGAGCACATCAATTTCATGTAATCGTCACCTGTCATAACACTTAAGGTAAAAATAGTTAGTGACATAGTATCATAAATCAATAAGGAAATTACTTCACATTATTACTTATTTGACATAATTTGTTATATGAAAATTGGCGGGTGTTACACTTTCATCACATAAAATCATAACCAGACCTTCAATGGTTATCATACCAACATGTTCAAGGACATAGTCTAGTATGGATGAGTAGCATGAAAATTACATGCAATGTGATCACAAACATGCCTATTTTCAATTGGTCCTACTTTAGTCTTTAGTGAGATCGATCCAAAATCTTTAAACATAATGCAAACAACTGCGTATAGAAAATAAACAAATTCAAAGATTAACCATAAATCATATTATGCATAAAATCAAAACACACACATAAATGTTTAAGTAAAACATAGAACATCCAAAGTTAACTCTCACTAAACCAAAGTATCATCAAGTAAACCAACACCTATATGAGTAATGTGCTCGTGAAAGACCTTGGATTATAAACCCTTAGTTAGAGGATCTGCTAATATGGAGTTTGTTTAGTTTGTTCTATTGAAACCTAACTACTTTGAACTCTCTCCTTAGCAACCAGAAACTTGGTGTTAATATGCTTTGGCTTTGTAGAGCTTCTGTTGTTGTTGGAATCTAACACTACTGATTTATTGTCATAGTATATCTTTGATGGCCTTTCAATGCCATCAACCACATGCAATCTAGTAACAAAGTTCCGAAACCATATCCTATGATTAGATACCTTATAAGAGGCTATGAACTTTGCAGCCATAATTGAATAAGTTATGAATGTCTGCTTAGCACTTTTCTAGAAAATAGCTTCTCCAGCTAGCATATAAACATAGCCTGGTGTGGAAAGCTTACTATCTTGGCATTTAGCATAATTGGAATCATTGTACTCGATGGTCTCTAAATTGTCTGATTTTTGATAAGTGAGTATAAAGTCTTTTGTTCTCTGTAAATAATGTATAACTTGTTTAGCTTCTTTCTAATGTACCATTCCTAGCTTACTCAAATATCTGCCCAACACTCTTACTATAAAAGCTATATTTGGATGTCTACAAACTTGAGTATATATTAGACTTCCTATTGCCGACACATAAGGAATCTTTTACATTTTTTCCTTTTAAAGGTATTCTTAGGGCATTGAATAAGATTGAACTTGTCTCATTTAGCTACAAGCATATCTCTTGATGACCAACACCTGAAGTCGAATCTACTTAAAAGCTTTTTGATATAACTCTTTTATGATAACCTAAGGATGCCTTGAGAGCAATCTCGTAGTATCTGTATACTTAATGCAAAAGAGGCATCTTCAAGGTTTTTCATTTTAAAATTCTTTGTCAAAAATCTCTTGGTTTTATGCAATAAGCATATATCACTGTTTGCAAGTAGAATTCATCAATATATAAAATCAGGAAGATAAATTTAACCCATTAAACTTGTGATATACATAGTCATCAACCATATTCCCCTTAAAACCATGCGAGGTAATTACTTAATTGAACTTCTAATAATATTAATAGGAAGCTTGTTTGATACCATAGATGGATTTCTTTAACTTGCAGACTATAGATTTTGGATCTCCAAATACAAAGTTGAACCATTTAAATCGTCTAATCAATATCTCCATTTTGAAACGTTGTTTTTCCATCCAACTGATGTAACTCTAAATCAAAATGAACCATAAGTAACATTATTGTCCTAGAAGAGTCTTTCGATGAAACCAAAGAAAAAGTTTCTTTATAATCTATGTCTTCCTTTTGAGTGAAACCTTTGGCAACTAGATGAGCTTTATATCTTTTGACATTGCTTTTCAAATCTCTCTTGGTTTTAAATATCTATTTGTAACTAATGGGCTTTGCATCTTTAGGCAACTTAACAAGATCTCTAATGTTATTGTCTTTCATTTATTTCATCTCATCTTACATGGCATAAATACACTTTTGAGAGTTTAAAATTTGCATAGCTTCTTTAAAGTTTATTGGATCATATTTCTCTAACCTTGCGTCAACTTCATGTTCTTGGAGAAAGATGATATAATTATCTAGAATCGCACTTCTTCTATCTCTAATAGATCTCTTTAATGGCACTTCTTGAGGTTTTTAAGTTTGCTCTATTGGTGCATTAAGAAGAACCTTATTGTTATCTTGTTCTAGAACAGTGTCAATAATAGGAGCTTGATTGTTGTCGTCTTGTACCGGAGTTGTATCTGAAACAATGGTAGGATCTAGAACCTAACCATTGTCAATAGAAATTTCTTCTTTAAAGATAACATTCATCACTTTATCTTTTCCTCCAAACTTGATATTCTCAAGGAATCTCGCATTTTTCATCTTAAAGGAGATGAGAATTACATCTCATGATTATTTTTCTGCCTATACTCTAATCATATGTCTAAACAATTACACCTATGTATAGGTAGAATTACATCTGATGATTTAGAGCATAGGTAGAATTTCACATTTCCTCCAAACTTTATTGGAATCAACTTGTCCAACAAAGTAGCGACTAACAGTTCTTGAGTCTAGCTTTTTTTTTGTTTAGCATATAAGGCTATGCCTCAGCTAAACAACCCCAAATATGTAAATGCCTTATATAAGCTTCTTGCCTGTCCATAGTTTATAAAGGGTTTTGGTTATTGTATTTTTTTTAACCCTATTAAGGACATATGCTGCAGTCTTTGGTGCTTCTCCCCAAAGCAATTTAGATAAAGAAGAATGACTAATCATACTTCTCACCATATCCTTAAGCGTTCTATTTCATCTCTCGACAGCATCATTCATGCTAAATTTGCATATAATTATGTATTGTGGGATGATTCCACATTTCTTTAGGAATAGGGCAAAGGGTCTTGGATGTTATTCTTCTGATTTGTCATATTTACTATAGAATTTACCACAACAGTCAGATTTGACAATTTTAATTTTCTTGCCAAGTTGAAGTTCAACTTCAGCTTTAAAAGACTTGAAAACATCTAAAGATTGAGACTTATCATGTATTAAATATAGATAACCATATCTTAAGTGGTCGTCTATGAACGATTGAAATACTGGTGACCATTCTAGGAAGTCATAGGGAATGGACTATGGATATTGATATGTATAGGCTCTAAGACATCTTTACATCTATCGAAACCTAATTTTCTCATGTTTGTCTATTTCTCCTTGATGCACTCAATGCTGACTTGAAAGTTTGTCAAATCTAGGGGCCAAGAATTCTATCAGACATAAGTCTTTGAATTCTCTATTTAGAGATATGTCTTAAATACTTATGCCATAAGGTAGTAGAGTCCTCATTTAATTTACACTTTGTACCATGTGTACTAGTATGCCGAATTTCATTATAGGAACTAAGATTACCAAGCATATAAAGATTATAATTAAAGAACAGGTACCAATAAGATTTAAATTTTGAAAAAGACTAACTTTATTATTTCTAAAAAAGTAAGAATAATCGGATTTGTCCAAACTAGAAATATAAATTAAATTCTATATAAAAGACAGTGCAACATAAGTCTCATTCAAATCCAAATAGACTCTTGTCCTTAACAACAATCTAAAGTTTCCTATAGCTTCAATTGCAACTTATTACCATCGCCTGCAAAGATGAATCTTTCAACATCACTTGACAGTTAACTACACAAGCAACCCTGCCTAGACATACTTATGTGAGTAGGACCACTAGAATATACCCACCAAGTATCTTTAGGTGTAGAAGCTAAATTAACTTCATAACAAACTACATCAAGAAGCTTACCCTTCTTTGTAAGCCAAACAGTGTATTTGGGACAATTTTTCTTTATGTGTCCTCCCCTGTTGTAGAAGTGGTACATAAATTCCTCATCATACTTTTTATGTTTCTTCTACAAAAGTGTCCCTTCTATAGCATTCTTAGTTTTCTTTTTTTTCTTGTTCTGAGAGGTTGATGCTAAATGAGTACTTTCAGTCTTATCTCACCGAATCCTTTCTTTTTTTTGTAAATACTAGATGTGAACTCATTAAGCGTTCACTTGTTGTTTTGCATGTTATAGCTCACTTTGAATTGTTCATGCTATGGAGGAAGAGAAATAAAAACTAAGTGCACGAACAAGTTCTCAAACAGCCTTAACTTTAGTGACTTTGGTTTTGAAGCGAAATGAGACATCTTCATGATGTACTCTTTTATGTTCCCTTGTCTTTTATACCTCATGAAAATGGGTTTAGCTAAAAGGTTACTTGTTTTTGATATTTCATTCTTAGCAAAATATTTCTTTATTTTCGCAAGAAACTTCTTAGCATTACTGCTCTCAGTAATAGAGGCTCGAAATGCTTTTGGAATGGAGCGTTTCATAATCATTAAACACATGTAATTAGAGCGATCCCACTTCTCAATTTTAGTTTCATTTAGGTTTTTTGTATAGAAGTGGGTCACTCTGCCCATAGCGTAAGGTCTAAATCCACACATCCGAGAATGATTTCTATGTTCTCTTTCTAGACCTTAAAGTTTGTCCCATTCAGTATTAGAATATAATTGACTTGAGTAGAAACATTTGTAGCAGTAATAAAAACAAATACTCACAATCAAAACATGTCATAATAAAGCAAACAAATGACGTAATTAAAAACAAAATTTGGGACCCATCCCAAGATAACCAACACAACATTAATGTTTAGTCTTTATATAGTGACATCAATTTACTCTCAACGCAGCAATCAAATATTGACAATAAGTCTTCTCAAACAATAGCCTTTCTTTAGACCAACTATTATTCACATGAAACGCTTTATGATTATTATATATTTATTACCATAGGTGTATCCGCTATTTGGCCAAATGATAACCTTCATTTAGACCGGTCACAATTCGTATAAATAACTGACACACATACGTCTTGATATTTTTAATTAAATTCATTTACACAACAAAGGTTGCATTGGCAACTAGTTATTTTAATCAATTTAATAGAAAAAATTAAGGCACAAGCAGTGCAAATTATAATCTTTAATTATAACTAAATCAATTTTCTTAAAATTTCATTAACAAAAGTTTTTTTTTCTTTTAAAATTTGCACGTTCGCTATAAGTGCTACAAATTTCTTTGTTGGGTGCACTACAACGCTGAGTGGAACTTCTCTAAAATGCTACAACATGCCCCAATGGGGGCCGACGTTCATTGGTCTCTGTCCTAGCACATGTTGTTCAGTCCGTAGTGTCGTAGCGCACCGTACGGGCATTATGACGCTACAAATTTTCATCCTTAGCACTGCAGAGCCCTCTACGATTGTTGCGGTGTTGTGATTTTTGTAGTAACCTGCTCGCAGCGCTATAGTGCGTACCACAAGTGCCACAACGCTGTGATTTTTGTAGTCCTTACTTGATGAGCTCCGCGACAAAAATTCCATACGAAAAATAAAAAAAAAAAAGTGCTGAAAATTTGATTTTTCTCACTGCAATTCAATTCTTTAATCCTTGATAACCTACAATAATACCATGGATCGTCAAAAAATAATAATTCCTTAACAAAAAACATATAGGAATCATAATTCACACAAAAACTAAAATTTTCTATCCAAAAGTTCCAAAATAAAGAAAGAATAAAAAACTATTTGTATGAAACTATCCTAATAATATAACATGATAATTGCTCTTATGCCATTTGTTAGAATTCTTAATTCTAAATATTCATAATTTTGTAAAATCCTAAAATAATAATAATATCATAGTCTTAGAATCATATCATGCTAGATTATTAAGAAACTCAATAAAGGAATAAATACCTATATCAATGATGGCAGCTATTTGTTTTTTTTTTTTAATGCAGAATTATGATGATAGATGAACGGGTTATTGTCTTCCTTAATCAAATCACCACAATTCTTCAATGGGTTCTTTTCTTCAATGTGTTCTTTTTCTTCTAGACAAGGGGAGGATAATGTTATAGAATGATTTGATGTCTTTTGGGGACCATAACCTATAATGCTTTTATATACTTTTCCACTAAGAGTGTATTAACCCTAGTTGGGTCAGTATTTGATATTCACTCATTAAACACATACTCGGTTAGCATCCTATAGGCTTTCCATAAATAGATCACTTAAAAATAGCCCAAGATAATTAAATGGCCATGATATAATTGTTATATTTAATATGTTGCCCACAACATATGGGAAACTAAATTTTCCAACAGCAATAACATCAGAAAATCTGACAACCATTCATAAGAGTATGTTTAATACACCGTATTAGCATTTCGTGTTATATTATTTATGTACCGGATAATTCAATATAAAATTTAAACTTAATCTAATGTGTAGTGTGGTATCTAAAGAAACCTATGTATTTGACCATATAAAATAATTTAACTTAAAAGATGTTGTTAAAAAAATATCAAAGCTCGTGAATGGGACTCAGGGCAAGATCTTGTATTTTAAAACTCAGGTTGAGATTTGGGAAAGAAATCAAGCTTAGGATTGTGGACATCTGGGACTGTGACCAAACTGTATTTTTTTCAAAATATCATTTTCATCTTTCAACTTTCAAAAAGAAATATTTTGACCCCTTAGTTTTCAAATAAGTTACA
>LNSY01382106.1:0-10133 GCA_002024485.1 Artocarpus camansi
AAAAAAAAAAAAAAAAAAGAAGAAGAAGAAGAAGGAAAGTTTAAAGAAAACTCCCCTCATTGATACTCATTGGTGTTTAGGCTAGGCTAGATATCCTTGAAGCTCATGAGGTGACACCCACGGTTCCAACTCCCATGAGCTTCACCACTTACTCCTACAAAAGAAAAAGAGCAAAAAAGAGTAAAAAGTTCCTAAAAATTAAAACTAAAACCTAAAACTGAAGAAATTAAGAAAAAGTTTAGAGAAATTGGGTTATTTTCTAAGAAGCGCTTGATTTAAAGTTGTCAACTTGACTTTTGGTGAAGCATTCATCCAAGAGTGGCTTCTACCTATAATAGGTGTTATACAACAAACATAGGCTCCTGGCTGCGAATGCCCTCAAGCTTGGCATGATACAAAGTATGTCATTCACGGCACAAACAAGACTCAGCTTCATTGTATGTGTTTAGTGGGCATAAAGAAACGATGCCAAGGACAGTGGAGGAGGTATTAGCCACATGAGATCTTTATAGATGAAATCGTTGAAGGCTAGTGTTGGCACAAGTTGGGCAACATAGATGTCTTCTTGAAATTCTTCTTGAATGTCTAAGTCTTGTGTCTTTCTTCACTTAGAGATTCTTCTTGAAAATTCCCTAAGTCCTCCTCCCTTGGTGTTAGTTCCTCACTTGGTTTAACCTCATACGTTTTAGACAAACAATGTTGTTTCAACTCCACAAGCATATTGACAATTTATCCAACTTGGATTTTTATATCATCAATTTGAATAACTTGGTCAATTGTCAAGTGCATGGTATTACCTTTCAACAAATTGATTTGTATTGTCATTTAGGTAAGTGCCTCTTCAAATGCCTATATAGTCTCTTAAGATAAGATGTTAACTTGCAGTTCCATCAAGTTGGAATTGTTCTCCCAACAATTGCTATTCCTTGAACAATTCAAATCTTGATAATTGTACTATGTTATATCTTCCAACATGTAGTCAGATTTATTGATAGATAATTGGTAGAAAGTGGTGGTATTATTTCCAAATTCCACCATGTTTCTTGTAAAGTCACTCAAGTCATTAAAGAAATTTTCAAGTTGACACCCCTTTGACAAACTATGATATCGGAACCTTGAAAGGAATTCTTTGTATCACAGCCAAGCATTATAAAATAGTTCCAAATCTTGTTGAACAAAGTTCAAATGGACTTGTTGATAAAATACCGCCAAGTACCTCAAACAAAGATACAAAAACAAAGATTAAAGATAAGAATAATAGAACAAAATCAAATAAAAATATCCAAATGAAATATACAACTAATCAGTACCTATATTAACCAAAATCAAAGTAACAATCCCTAAAAACAACACCAAAAACTTGTAAGTGATGAAAGACTGTTGTGTATGGCTCTTAAGAATATAACTAATTACGAAAGTGCACAGGTTGCTATAAGCAATAGAATGATTGTGTAAGAGTGTCGAATTCTGCAAGGATTATACTTAATTCTTGTTAAGTAATGAATTAAATTCTCCACAATTAAACTAGAAATAAGAAAAATAAAAACAAAAACTAGAAACTAAAATAAAAAGATAAGCACTAGAAAGTTGACTATACTTTACTATACTTATGTTTATCCAATTTAGTAATTGTTGATTAGTTTCATTAAATTCATTAATCAATGCTCCAATCTCGCCTCATCATGTCTCCCAAGCGTCAAATGAGATACTATGCATAAATATCTAAAGTGATATCCCTGTCCACTAAAATGTATATACACTAAATAATTTCAAGCCTCACAAATTCCAAACACAATAACACTTTGGTTGTACCACTCAAATCTAATATTTGTAATTCTTTTTATTGAGTGTTACTTCCACGTATCTAAATCATCCAATTTATTGAACAAGTAAATTAAAAGCATTAAAATAAGAGAAGATAAATGAATTGAAATGGGATTTCATTAACAATAAACTAAATATTCAAAATATAGTTCAAGCCAAGCTACATTAATCCTCTAGATAAAGAAAGTCAATCCATAGCAATAGTCATCAATAAAATCCAAAGAGTTTGTATATCATTAAATCAACAAAATTTAAAAGAGAATAAAGATTAGAATGAAGTCTTGTGGAGAAAACTCAAATCTCTTATCCTCCCTTGCCTTCTTGAAGCTTCGAAAATGTCTCCTTTTGAATTTGTTGAAAATGAATTGCCAAGATTAAAAAATTAATTTAAAAACCAAAAAATTAACACTAATTTTATTTGTGTACAAATGGAGGAGCTCTTCCTAGAAGTAGAAACTAAGAATAACCCAAATGACTATTTTCTTGTCTCCCCAATGGTGCCTCCAGCTCCTCTCTAAAAATCCCTAAGAAAACCCTGGCATTTCCCTTTTATAAGTATCCTTTTAAGATTTGTGACTTGCACCATTAGGTCTAACGCATGTTTTGGCACTGCAGTAGAAGTATCCATGTAGTAGCCCCAAAACACGGAGCTAAGAGAACTAGGAGAATTCCATGGGCACTGCAGTAAGGCTTTTTGGTGTTGAAGTGCTAATGCAGGCTCGAATGTAATGTGCGAGTTTAGGTTGTAGTGCCAAAGCATGTTCAAATACAACACGAGATTTAGGCTATAGTGCCAAAACAGGTTTAGATTAGTGTGAGATTTTGGGCTACAGTGCCCAGACTCTACCACGGGTGCCCTGATTCAATTAAATAGCGTTACAACGGAGGTTTTTCACATTACAGAGCCCACTTTGGTCATTTTGCCCTCTTTTGAATTCATTTCACTCCCAATGGCTTTCTACTGTCCAAAATCCCCTGGTTTACTCTTTACATTACCTTGTTATCCTATTTTCTCAAGTTCATCCACACAAAAAGGAGAAATAAAATATTTAGAGGGAAAACTAAATCAAACTATATTCAAAGGCATTCTAAAGTTAATTAAAATAAACAAATCAAACTAGAAATAAGAAAATCAAATCAAATCAGATAAAAATAAATAAAAATAACTAGCAATAAAATAAAATCTCAAGCTTAACTATATAAAGGAGGTAAAATAACTCTATTTTCTTAAAGTTATCATGGAACCATTGTATCGAGAAGCATCAAGTAATCCTGCATTGCCGACTGTACTACGAAAGCTGAACATGTGTTTGCCAATGAGGCATCCAAGGAAATTTATGACTTAGGAAATTCCTTGGAAATCTTGATGAAGTTCCTAGTGTGGGTAAACTTATAGCCTTGTATTGTGACAATACGACTATTATAACTAATACCAAGGATTTAATAAACCACAAGAGGAGCAAGTACATTGACCATAAAGTTTCATATCATTAGGAACTTTATCTAGAGTGGAAATGCTACAGTTTGCAAGATAGCATCTGAGGACAACTTGGCTGATCCATTTACAAAAGCCTTGAGAGCAAGAAGCTTTTAAAGGCATGTGAATAGCTTGGGGTCCACAATATGTCACATTTACTTACTTAGAGCAAGTGAGAAATTATTATAATCGGTCACCTCAGTAACAAATATGTTATTTGTAATAAAAACATATTAATGCAAATATTTCATGTATTAATATTGGTCCTTTTATTTCCTTCTTTTTAATGACTAAGCATTTACGTAAATATGTCATTTGTGACTATTGTAACTAGATCTTTATATTCCCACATATTGAGTTTATATGCGACATATATATAATCTCAAGATTAATAGTTTAAGTTATATAGTTTGTAGTCTATATATTTAATTGGGTGCTTTATACATGACAAGATTGTAGTGCGGTCTACATCCAATTAAGGAGGTGGTTAATCTAGGCCGTTGGAGCAGATTGGCTCAATGGTAGACACATTAGTGTAGTAGGTCTAGTAGTGGTCACATACTAAACTAGACCTAAAGTATAATTAATTCAATAGCAATTGGGTTTCACTTAAGTTAATTCACTTTGATAATCATCTATATATCTATAATCTTAATCTTGAAGTGAATTCATGACTCTATGTTAGCAACTTATATCCTTTGATGTGCCAAATGTAGGAGTTCTGATGACTAAAGGCTCTATTGTTAGTATGTTGGTGATGCGACCAATATTCAATGAGAACATAATCTACAAACTTGGAATCTATAGCTCTCAAACAAAAAGTTAATGTAATCCTTCCAAAGCCATTATTCAAAAAATTACAAAAGAACAAGGCCTTGGTCATCTAGACACATATGGTAACTAGATGATTTTGTACTTATATTTGTTACAAATGGAATTTTCCTAATAACAATAATATTAGGACTTTGAGATAAATTAATCAAAAGATAAAACAAGACTAATTCCTCCATCTTATTATGGATAAGCTATAGGGATACTGTTGGAAAAATTGTACGCAGTAGAAATTTGAAAATTTTTATACTAGGGCATTTTCCAAAACACAAGTTTAAGACGCTATATACATAAATGAATTAGATCTTACTAACCTTGTATGCCAAAAAGCTTCTACAATCTATGAAGAGAATGGTGTTCTAAAAGAGCCTCAACCAACTAGTCTTCTTTAATATTCTCTATCCATAATTGGGGTACGTATGGACGCATAACGTACAGCTTTTTCTTAGTGACTTTCTTTTAAACCAATTGAGAAACACCTAGAACTACTATTCGTGATATGTAAATAATAACTCTCTAGAGGAGTTTCAGAGACTCACAAAACATAGTGCTCTTTTTTGATCTCTCAACTGATCTAAGTAACTTATTAGTCTCACTCCCTATTTATAGAGGTTTAACCCAGGGATTAGTCCTTACCAAAGAAGGCCTCAAAAATTTAAATCTAGATCAATATCTGATAAACTTGTGTAAAAACATGTAATCAGATTATTGTTTAGTTAGCAAGCCAAACTTGTAAATCGGCCTACTGAACTTACTCTATTGATAGGCCGAACTTGAAGATCGGCATACCAAACCAACGATAAATGATCCTTGCGAATCTTTTATTTTCCATCCAAGATTCTTTAGATAAAGCTTAGTTTTAATTCAACTAATCCAATAAAGAAATTATCTGATTAAAATAACTATATCTAGATAATCTCTAAGAAAATAAATATTCTCGATAATTTCAAGAAGTTTATCTTGAATTAATTTTTCACAATATTAATTCAACTGATAAACAAACATGAATTATCTAAGCCTATCGAATTTTAGCTAATTTGATAATTTGACAAAAGTCACCAATTTATTAGAAAAGCACGATGTATCATTATAGGATTTATTATGAGCTAGCAAAGGGGACTTGATGGACTTACATAGTTCAAGCTCTCGATAATTATGAAATCTAATATCCTTAATACACATTTCATAATTATCAACTCTATTTCTACTCCACTAAAAGCTTAGAGCTGCACTTTCGAACTATATAGAATTACGAAGCCCAAATAGCTAAGTCTCCATTGCATATCATAATGTATCATACCATCATAAGATATTCATAATCAGCTTAAGGATAAATTCTATCATACCTTCCTGATTATTTTTCTCTTATGTTCCATTATCTCACCATCAGAAAACTTACCATCCAAAGATGGTATACCATTTGGTTACAAATGATTGAGCACTCTAGTTTTTCAATTACATAATAATGCATATAAAAGGATGTCATCGACTCTTAAAGAGGAGCTATGGATTTCATATCTATGAATAACAAGTCTACGGTATCAAGAGTTATGTCTCCAATGTACCGGTATACGTACCATAATACAATATGAATGTCATTCTTTGGTACATCAAAAGACATAAGTTAAGACAATAGGGCCACTATTCATTTTATGATTAAGATGCAACACATACGATTGTCTAAAGCGAATTGATTTGCTGAGACAAAATTATTAATCCAAATCAATCGCATTTTATATCCCGATCTAATATATTGTTACCTATAACAATGTACCAATGTTTCTATTCGTAGAGTTGCCCTCCGATGGCTAAGACAAACCATCTCCTGTTAAGGATATAGATAGCATAACAATTTTTTCATGAATAAAGTGCCCAACTTTATTGCCTTGATTGTAGATCTTACGATTTAGACTATCACCTTTAAAATCATGTCTTTTGTATAATCTGTCTATCATATGCCTGATTCTAAAGGTTTAGACCGACAGTTTCATACTTTTATTTGCTTATCATACATTCAACAAATATGAACATAAAGAGGACAATAATTTGGTATATGAATAATAAATAAATTCTTTATTGATAAAAATGTCTCCAAAACATATTACATTTTTACTCCTTAGGGCGTACATGTTTAACAAATACACATAAGTATGAGAGGTCATGGACAAGACATAAATATTTATAGTCTCGTAATACGACATATTATCATGTGTGCATCTTTAGGTCTTTAGTGGAGTGACACCAAATTCAGTGACTAAACAGATAATTAATTAGGGATTGATTTATCTGTTATTATTAACTCTTGCTATAAATATGTCCATCAGGTCCCAATACTATCTCACTAATTCCTTCATAAATAGGTAGTATAGAAGAATAATTTGAACCAGCAACCAGTCTTGTTAGTGTGCACACCCATAATCCAAGTGTGCATGGCATAACCCTATTAGATTATTAACACTAACTTCAGGAAGTTTCTGAATAATTAATTGTTTAATCAATTTCATGAAAATATTTATTCAAATTAAGTATTTGGATTTGGAATATTTTATTATTTATATTTGAATAATTAATTTATCCTAATTTCATTTGAATTTAAATAAAGGATAATTATTAATAATTAGTTAAATTAGATAATAAGATAATTTAAATGGAATTATTTAAATTGGTTTTATGTTGAAGATATAGATAATCATAGAACCCTACATTGTAATTGGTTGGGGTTTGGATTTAGCTCTACATGATGTTGGCATGTACACCAAGGGGAGATTATCCTCGTGTAGCGTTTTCTTTTAGAGCAAGAGAGAGAAAAATCTCTTCAAATCCTGATAGACTTCTGACTCTTCCAAGCTATTCTACAAATAAAGGCTGTGGGCCCTTTTTTATTCTCAAGCTGTTATGGTACAAATTTTTAAGAGTAGAGCTTAGATCACTAACCTTTGGTGATCATAGTTCCTCAAGCACTATAGTGGGTGGAAGGAGAGAAGCTATGATGGAGATATGCTAAGTTATGCTTACTCACACAATAACATGAAGGAAAAGTCATAACACTGTAGGTTTGGGGGTTGAAATTCCTTTGATGAGTTATGAAGTGTTACTTCTAGTCAACAACGGGTGTGTATATATGATTAGAATTCTATTTATAGTTTATAGCAACTTGAGTTAGTTTCTAGGTAATTATATAAAAAATTTTGTTTGTTGCATCACTAAATCAAATTTTCAACAACTATGGGACTTACTCCATGTAGAAAAATCCCATCGACCTCCTCTTCTTTCCTAAACTTTGGATTGTTAAAAGGTGATGTGGGATCCACCAAAGTGCCACCAAACTAGGGCAAAATTGGCCACACATCTCCTCTATGTGGAACCAGTTTTACCACAAGTTGGGATGCAAACTTATATTTGCAATTTAGTCCTCGATATGATGACTTTAAAGGTTTATGAGTACATTTGGAAATAAGCCATTTTTATGACACTCCAAAGGAGGAAAATATGCCACATCTTTCTCCCATATTGACTAGATTTGTTGAGTGGTGCAGAGTAAAATTTTTTGACATTTTGGTCCCTAGTGAGGTGTCTTAATTGGTTAGGTGTGTGGATAAGCTTTGTCACCATCATTTTGAAAAAGACATGCAAAAAATAAAAAAACCATTTCTTCTTCCGTGAAATTGTCCACTCTTCCCTATAATTCTCCAAATATTTTGTAAAAGAACACCTCAAAACCACTTTAGAAGCAAGTTCAAGAATTCGAGTGTTAAGATTAGTAACTTTAAAGGTATTAAATCCTAAATTTTTTTAAGTATTTTGGTGATTTTTCCTTGGGTTATCAGTGGGGTTTTAATGGATTATGGTATGATTATTATAAAGGAGGGCCATCAAAGTTCAAAGCATCAAAGAGGGGGGGCAAAAGCTTAGGAAATCTCTTGGCAAATCCTAAACCTTAGCTTTGAGCTGGTTTATGTATATTAAGTGTTTGATATGTAATTTATGAAATGAATGGACTATGGCACATAAAGAGACTTTATGGCATGATGATGATGATGATAGATTATAGATGGATGAAAAAAAGAGTTTAATGCTAAAAATACAAAGTGTGACAAAGTTTGTGTAAAACACCAAGTTTTAGAAATTTAAGTGTTTGATAAGTTGATTTTCGATCATAGCATGTAAAGAAAATGTTATGGCATAATTCAAGTATCAAATGTTTGATAAAATATTTGGAATGGTTAAATGAGATTAAAACTTAGAGAAACAAGTTAAGGAAAGTTTTGACATAAAAAGTGTGTTCAAGGGTTATTTTTAAAGAAATCAGTTTTTGAAGCCCTTAGAGGCTAAATTATTTTATGAGTTCAATACAAAATTTATTGGTAACATTGAATGGACAATTTCATGAAGAAATCTTGCTCAAATTATAATTGGAACAAGTAATTTTGGTTTATCTTGTCAAAGAATGCCCTGAAGATAAATGATTTTGAGAAAAGTCAATACACAAAAGTTGTAGATCTCGTCAAAATAGTTAGGAGTTACAAACAACTTATGACAAATCTACATGGATTTTATGTTACGAATTTTATGATATTTAGTGATAAAATTTCAAAACAATAAAATAAGAAAACATTTTAAAATTGTTTGAATTTGACCAAGGAGCTTTTGTAAGTTTTAATCCTTGCAAAAAGCTAAACATTTTGGTATAAACCAATTATTTTGGGTTCTAGGGGTAAAAATGTCAAGATTTTATGTTTCGAGTCAAAAACATAAAACTATATAGAATGGAAATTTTTACTATGTAAAATTGGCTTTCTATGTAGTTATGGGCAACAAGTAAATTAATGTTTTAAAACCTAAAAGAAATTAGGAATTTTTGAAAAAAACATGTTAAGCACAAAATCATCAAGATTTTCATATTATAATTTAAAACCGTAAAGTTTTGTTGAAATAGATTTCTCACAAAAAGAAAACCAATGTTTTATTTTTCCTAATATTATAAGTAGCGAGGAAATGTAAGTTTAGGTATAAAATGTGCTCTGAAGGTTTTCTAAAACCCATCAAGGGCAAATCGATCATGTTTCATAAAATGACTTAAATAGACCCCGAAACACTCGATTTAGAAAAACGTCCCTTCGTAGGAATTTTTTTGTAACCTGTAAGTAACAGGATGGTAAAATAAAAAAAGAAGTTTAAGTTATGCGATATACAAAAAATCTGTTAAGGGTAAAATCGTCATTTCTTATTGAACGGCTAAAACAGAGCTCAGGCACTCCAAATTAGTGAAACGCCTTTAGACAAAAATTTAGCGTACCCTGTTAAGTAATAAAACCATCAAGTAAGATGTAAAAGTTGACTAAAGAATGTTCAAGTTAAACAATAAAAAGGTAAAGCGATAAGGAATGAGGCTAAGCAAAAGAAATGAATGTTTAACATTTAAACTGTGTTATCGATTGGGTAGGTTAGCAATAAGAAAGCTAGCTAATAGTTAGTGTCATTTGAATAGGACACAAAAGTTGACCTATAGAAGGAAAAGCATCAACTGGAAACCTTAGAACTTTGCTTAGGTAAATTTCAAACCTTACCTATGATATGAAGAAAATGATTTTCAAATGCTTACTAGTATGTTTAACGTATGTTTGCGTTGCTGTGCATAGTGTTTTGAAAATTCCCAAGTTATGATTAGTAATATATTTGCAATCGTTATGTTTAAGGCTTTAGACATTAAGCTATGTCATACATAATATTCACTATAATTATAAGACCAGTATTCTAACATTTAAGTTACGATAAGAAAGTAATGTACCAGTCTCCCGGCCCAAAAGGAGATGCATGTTAAGTTATGTTAGGGACCATTTTGGAAGTAGAATGTGGCAAGTGTGGCCAAAGATGTATTACCAACCACTTACGAGTCATGGGTGCAATTAAACTACCTAATCTTGTGAGTGGCATCTGTTTTGTTGGCTCTAGATTTATGTTGTATTCTTGCTTTTAGTGGCTCGTAATTGATGCTTTCATA
>LNSY01382117.1:0-13533 GCA_002024485.1 Artocarpus camansi
TTCATCACTATTGAAGGTGTGCTTGGTGTAATTTTCGAGGACCACCCTTGCAGCTACTTAACCGATGTGCTTGGGAAACAGTTGTCACGGATTGATTTAAAGCTCCATCATGGCTATCATTTCTCTCTGAGGTACTATGGGTAGCCCTATCTGTTGCCACACAAAGCCCTGATTCCTTAGGATAAATAAAGTGCTCGGTCAGACTGACAGAACTTGCACCTAAGCAACAACTCACCCCTAAAGGACAACACATAGTCTTATTCTACTCGTCAGATGGAGGACAGACCTCTTGCAGAGATCATGACACTTGTTACTTGCTACTTAACATGGCTTGATAAGACACACGAGTCGCAGGTCAAACCTACCTAATACTTGGTTCAATCAGAAGCCTATAAATTGAGTGCATTTACTATGCCTCGAGGTAACTTGTTCTCTTTTACCTAACTTTGCTCTCAAACTACATCGAACATATACATGACTTGAGCGTCAAAGAGCCATCGGCTAGCACTACACTAGTATCCAATTAATCTACAAAGCATCCCTCTTCTTGTGCAGGTTCATCGTAGGAAATCGAGATAAGCCAGGAAGACCATTTGACTACCATGTGTAACAGCACGTGGTGTTGATCACCAGTGATTCAAGGTAGAGCATCAACATTTGGTGCTATAAGGAGAGCCCTGTGCCTTTCCAACAATCTTACTCAATACCCATATTCGTCGATAGCCATACTTAGGATCACCATGAGAGGAAATACTCAAAACAAAGGTGCCCAACAAGAGGGGTTAGGGAAAGCCTAGAACTGGAACTAGAATAGACATCATGGGAGACCCCAAGGAGTGAGGTCCTAATCAGGTAGCCAAGGCAGTTAAGCTAAGGTAGACCAAGACGCATAGGACCTGATTTGTAAGGTAACTACAACGGTTCATCTACTCATGTAGCAAATGGCGTAGCGACAAGTACAACAACTACCCCCGCTCTCCTTCCTCTGGCTTAGGAAGACCAAGTAGGTGGTCGAGCAGGGCCGAGGGTGGCTCTCAAAACAAATGAGACTTCGAGCATACCAGATGACAGGCCTCAAAAGGAGTATCTAAGATTAATAGGCTTGTTAGCGAAAGCCAAATCGGTCCTTAGAAAGGCTATGATCTCTCCCCTTAGGGTTCCCATGCTTCAATCTTCGACAGGCTCAAGAAGTAGGGGGCTTCCCTGCCCAAGATAGGCTAGAGGGGAAAGACGATTGGGTAGAGGGTAGAGCTCAGTAAGGGGTTGTCAGTTACAAACCTACAGCGGTAGATTGACCAGATCAAGAACTGCCGCTATTGAGTAAATGAGGGCAACATGCTAGATCTACCCTTCATTGATGCAATCATGTGGGTCCCTATATTGAACAAGTTTAAGGTGCCATAGATCAAAGCCTACGATAAAACGACGGATGTCAATGAGCACCTAGAACTATACAGGGGCCACATGAAGCTTAAGAATTCAAATGATGCCACCATGTGCAAAGCATTCTCACTCACTCTAACTAGTTTAGCTCGGCAATGGTTCTACCTATTGAGTCGGGCACTATGTACTCATTTCGCTAGCTGTTTGACTCCTTATCGATTGCCTTCATTGCATCCTGAACTAGGAGGAAGAAGCTAACCCACCCCTATGCTGTTAAGCAAGGTGACGGGGATGTGCAAGATTACATCAATCGCTTCACCTAAGCAACGTTGAGGTGAGACACCTAGAAAATGAGACTTTAATGCACACCTTCTTTGTAGGATTAAGAGGCAAAGACTTAATCTAATCACTTGTCCTTAAGTAGTTGAGCACATTTTGCCAAATGCTCGGTTATGCCTAGAGGCACATTGACCTGACCAACTATATAAAGAGCTGCCGAGTCAAAGAAGGCAACATCGACAAGAAGGGCAAAAAGTAGAAGGATCCATTTGAACAGTTCAAGATCAACCAGAACAAGAAGTCTAAGATTGTCAAGAAATTCTAAAGCTATACATTCTTGGTAGCCACCATCGACGAGTTGCTAAACTAGATGAGCAAACAGAACTTGCTAGTGAATTCGCCTCCTTTGAAGGGGAATAGTTCAAAGAGATATCAAAATACATATTGTAACTTCCATAGAGATATCAAACACAATACTCAAGATTGCATTCAACTAAAAGATCAAATTGAGAAGCTTATTCGAGAAAGGTATCTTAGAGAATTCATTGAGCAAGTTCTGACCCCTAGTACCAATGTTAGAGAAACGATCATCGACCCAAGAAGATCAGTCTAGGGCATAAAACACCAATGATGGGAATGCCCTAGACCCACCGAACATCATACACATAATCTTTGGCAGGCTAGTCGTTGGGGACACCGCAAGTGGCTACTAGGCTTACGTTCTAGAAGCTAGGTTGGTTAAAAGAGGGGATCTCATGAGTATATCTGAGCATATCAATAAGATTTGCCAACAAGAAACTATTACTATTACCTTCATGGAGGAAGAAGTAGATAGGCTTATTCATCCATATAACAATGCTTTGGTGTACGAGCTATAGATAGCCAACAACATAGTTCATTGGGTGCTAATTGACAACTGCATCTCAACTGATATCCTATTCAAGCAAGCATTTGACAAGCTTAAGATCAGTAATGTCGTACTAATCTCGGTCCAAATATCCTTATATAGCTTCTTGGGGGTATGTGTTTAAGCTATCGGCATGATCTGCTTGCCAGTTACATTCAAAAAAGGTAGTGCTTGGGTTATACATCTCATGGAATTCTTCATCGTCAATAACCTTCTTAGCATAATATCATCATTGGGCAACCAACTCTTAATGCTCTAAGGTTGTAGTCTCGACCTACCACCTAACAATAAAATTCCTAACTAAGAATAGGGTTAAGGTGATAAGGTAAAGACAGAAGGATTCTCGAGAATGCTACATTAAGGGCGTCAAGGAAGCAGTGGCTTGGTAGCTAAACATCTAGACCATTTTTAAAGTAGACGAATAGAATTCCTTATAAAGCAAGAGCCAAAAATGTTATCCGACCTTGACCCGCAGTTGCTTGAGGTAGAGGTGCAGGCCACACATGTAAAAGACTTGGTACCATATCACCTAGACCCCAAACACCACAACTCATGGTCTTGCTTAGCTTTTAGCTAAAGCCTGAGATTTGGGTAGACCTAGTGAAGTTCCTAACGGAATATCAGGACATGTTTGCTTGGTCCTGTAAAGACATGCCTAAGATCGACCCGAGCATTATTAGCCATTGTTTGAGCAATAATCCTTGGCGCAAGCCAGTGATCCAAAATAGAAGAGCATTTAACCCGGAGAGGTATGCCGCCATCAATGAGGAAGTTCAAATGCTTCTGAAGGCTGGATTTATCCAAAGGGTTACATATTTTGAGTGGCTGGCGAACGTGGTCTTGATTAAATGGCAAGTCTATATCGATTTTATCGATTTAAACAAAGCATGCTCAAAGGACTACTTTCCACTACCCAGGTAGACTAGTTAGTAGATGCAACCGTCGAGCATAAGCTGCTGAGCTTTATGGATGCATATTCTAACTACAATCAGATTAGGATGGCCGAGGAGGATTAAGTGTAGATTGCATTCACTACAGACTAGTCCGAGCAGCCAATCAGATTGCCAATCTCCAAGATAGCTTTGACATACTCTGAGAATACAAGATGAAACTCAATCCTGCTAAGTGCTAGTTTGGAGTGGAGTCTAACAAGTTTCTCAAATTCATGGTCAACCATCATTGCATTGAATTCAATCTAGCCAAGGCCCAAGCTATGGTGAAAATGCACTCCCCTTGAACAGTCAAAGAAGTCCAAAAGCTAACCAACATTGTTATGACCCTGTCCTGATTCATCTCACGGTCCACCGACAAGTGCTAACCTTTATTTTTAGGTGCTCAAGGGGAGATTTGAATGAAGTAGGGAGTGTGAGGACACAATGTAGAACCTAAAAAAATACTTGGCTACACCCTCATTCTTATCCAAACCTTTATTGGGAGAGATGCTCTATGCCTACCTAGTGGTGTCTGAAAAGCAGTCAACTTAATCCTCATTCAAGTAGAAGAGAATGTCCAAAAACCAGTCTAATACACTACTAAACTGCTGTAAGGAATCAAGGAAAAGAACCCTTTGTTAGAGAAATTGGCCCTTCCTTATGTTACCTCTACTCGAATGCTCTAACCAAACTTCTAGGGGCACACAATTTAGATACTTACCAAGTACTCCTTACGCCAGATCCTCCAAAATCCAAAAATCTTTAGCCCATTGGCAAGTGGTCTGTAGAGCTCTAAGAATTTGACATACATTTTATGCCTTGGACGGCCATAAAAGCACAAGCTTTGATTGACTTTATAGTAGAGTTCACGAATATCAGATAGGACACCCTTTCGGCCTATAAGGCACCTGTTAAAGATTCTGACCTAGCTAGCGATAGCACAACAGAGTCTGAACCTAAATGGAAGCTATTTGTTGATGGATCCTTAAGCATGAATGGGTCAGGCGTCAATCTAATCCTCATCAGTTCACATGGTTAGAAGGTGAGCTATACACTTCATTTTGATTTTAAGTCCTCGAATAATAAAGTTATGAAGCCTTGATAGTTGGTATTAGAATTGCATGACACTTTGGTGTGGATTGGATCCACATTTATAGCAATTCAATGCTTGTTGTCCAATAGCTGACCGGTGGTTTCTAGACTTAGAACAAGTCCATAGCCACACATTTGAGCAAAGTCAAGGCCTTGCTTAGACAATTCAAGAGCCACTCCTTCATTCAAACCAAAAGGCAAAGAATGCAGAGGCTGGCACACTTGCTCGGCTAGTGTCAGGCTTTGAAGATAACAATCTAACCTCAGTTCCAATGAAGAGGCTAGTTAAGCTGGTTCCAATCAAAAGAAAAGTAATAAGTACAGCCGATGACCAAATAGGAACTTAGATGGACCCAATCATCTGATAACATGATCACAATTAAACTGCCTGGCGACCAGGAAGAAGCCTGACATGTTAGCAATAGCTTGACTGGTATTCGATGATTGAGGGTAAATTCTACCAATGTGGCTACACCACACCATTAGAGGTGCGTGGGACATCAAGAAGCTTGGTAACTCATGAAAGAAATACACGACAAGTTATGAGACAATCACATGGGGGGGAGGGGTTTCATTCCCTATCCCTTATGTGCCTCTACTAGGGTTATTACTAGCCAACCATGGACCAAGACTACAAGGAGTATACACAGAAGTGTCTCAAATGCCAGTAGTTCACTCAAGCAATCGAAAGCCACGCCGATGCTCTCAACTCTATCATGCCTACCTAGCCGTTTGCCAAATGAGCCATTGATCTGATTGGTCCTCTTCTCATGGCCCGATCACAATTTAAATACTGCATAATGGCAATTGATTACCTCACTATGTGCGTAGAAGTCAAGCCTTGCACCAACACGAATAAAGCTAAGTGCACTAACTTTATTTGGAAGAACATAATCTACTAATATGGCATCCTGCATACCATAGTTACCGATAATGCCAAGCAATTTGAAATAGCCAACCTCCTTAGAATGTGCAAGTAGCTCAACATCAAGAAAGTGTTCTCCTAGTCGAGCTACCCTTAAAGCAACTGGAAAGTGGAGGCCATCAACAAGACCATCGAGGATAGTCTCAAGAAGAAACTAGAAGGCCTTAAGGGCACCTAGATCAACGAGCTTCTAAAGGTGCTCTAGGTCTCTCACACCACTACTTAGACGGCCACAAGAGAGACTCCTTCTCCTTGGTCTACAAGGCTAAGGTTGTAATTCTAGCAGAGGTCTAGTTGTCAAGCTTTAAAGTTGAACACTATAACAAACAACAGACCATCGAGTTCATGATATCTAAGCTTGATCTACTAGAAGAAAAAAGAGACGTCATTTTTAACCGCATTGTAACTCAGAATCAAGTTGTTACTCGATACTATAATAAGCGGGTGTAACCAAGAAGTTTCAAAAATGGTGACCTAATTTTCAAAAAAGTTACTATACAATAGCTCAGGCTTGGTTGCTTTGGACCCAAACGGGATGAGCTGTTCTAAGTAGTTGACATCATCTAATCAAACACATACAAGATTTCTAACATGGAAGGAAATGTGCTCGCTCATCCATGGAATGCCAAGCAAATAAAAAAGGTCTACTGTTGACTGGAGCTAGAACATCTTTTTTGACCTCTGGGTGCCCTAGCATTCTTTTTGTAACACTATAAAGATCTACCGATAAGAGCAAAATAAAAATGTATAAAGTGACCTTGAAACGCTAGTCTTTAACTCCAAACCTTAGGAAGGCCACAACTTCCTACAAGGGAGGCTTGTTTCACTCTCAACTTAGGGGCTAGTCGTCATATACTCGACCATAAGAAAATTTGAAACACTAGTCCACTATTCTAATTACGCCACAAACCGCCTAACCAACGGTTTAACCAAGCACTAGTAAATACCCAAGGACCATACCTCCAAATCACAAACAAACTTACATGAATCCTAAAGGACTCAATAAGTTTGGGGGGTAATAAGGCATTATGGATGCACCGCCATAGCCCTGTTAGAGTTAGATAGGCTTTTGCTTGCCAAAGAATAATAATAAAATGCAACAAATGATAATAAAATTGACAAATCCAAGCAATTCTCAACTTGGAAATTTCAAAATATAATTAAAATTAGTTTGGGTGGTGGTATATATAATCGAGTACCTCCCAAACCTGGGCACACACAAAAAAAGGAAAAGAGTAGGGAAAAGTGAATTGAAGTCGTCTTCGATGTCTTTGACATCAAAGTCGATGACCTGCTCATTACCCTTTCACTCAATCGGTGCAAAAGTCTCTTTATTTCTTGCCTTTTTCTCCCCCACTTAGGGTCCACAATCAGTGACCAATCCATGGTAACAACCCATGGTGCTTCTGCAAGAGGTGGTCTTGCAAGTCCTTCATCTTGAGGTAATATTGATAGGTGAACTCATCAGATTACTTGAATTCCTCAACCTCCTAGTTCACTCTCCTTAGTAGCTCCTCTTGCAAGAATCTATTGTATTCTTCCCTTCATTGCCTTGGTCCTTTCTTATTCCACGAGGTGGTTAACCTGGGCTTGTTGAGGTTCCTCTTGAGCTTTTCTAGCCTCTTTCCAAACCTGACCTACATCGGCTTCTAGGTCAACCTTGACACGAGCAAGCTCAGAGATGCTCTCCTTGAGCTTTTTCTCGACTTCTTTCCACTCCTCTACAACCTTCTTGGCTTTCATTCGCTCAATGTTTACTTGGTGCTCAACCCTAAGGTTGGTGAGATTTAAGGTCACATTGGCCTATAAGACAATGAAATTAATGGAAGAAAAAATAAAACAAGTCATGAAAGCTCAAAATCCCAAACCAAACACACTTAGGCGATCTACTGGTAGAACATGGTCTTGGTAGGATTGGTTTTGAATAGAGAAAAAATAGTCCTCATCAAGTACGGCCACCCCAAGGTACTTAACCATGTGGGGGCGCATCGAGTGGCACCTCCTTGGCATTTAGGTCGAAAGGGGAACAACTGGAGGAAGTCGCATAGGAGTTGTATCGCCTTGGCACCATGCGTCATTGGTGGTAGGGGCTGTATGCTCAAAGGGACAAACACTGGGTGATGCTTAGCCTTCTCAGCCTTCTCCTTCTTCAACTCAGCTGCCCCCTTCATCTTTCACCAACAGTGGATGTTCTCCATCTGCCACTGCCTTTCCTACTTAGAAAGCTCCCTAGATGACTTGTCTACAAAATGAAGAAAAGGAAACAAGTGAAATTAAGGCCAATAAAAAAAATCCATGGGTCAAGCCTTTGATCCAAAGTTGGCTTGGCAGATAAAGCAGTCTGATCACAACCCCGAGCTCTTCTCGACTACAAATAGTCCCAAACTGAAGGAGCCACCTAGGCGATGATGGCTTCCCTGTCAGCCGCTCGGCTTAATAATTGCTTGTCCTTGGTATATCAGTGACACTTCACCCTACAACTACTACTTGCTTGGTCGAATGAGTAAGTAGAACATCATTCAAAATGGGTTGGTTGAGCTAGACCACCTAAACTAGCCATAGTTGGCCAAATTGGTCTTCTGTAACAAAAATGCCACTATCAGATAGCCTCAGGCTTATTGTATAGATTCTCAATTGACACCAAGAGTTTGCTTGAGGCATATGCCATCTTTGACCACACGTGCCCCTACTCGAACTTGTGGACACAACTTGATCGGCGGAGACTACTTCACTAGCCTTGGATAATTAATTTCCCTAACAAAGAACCACTTGAACTTCCATAGCTTTTTTGAGTCAGGGTTGTCGAGGATGAAAATTTCTTGATCCTGGTGAAGTAGTACCACTAGGCCTATCAAGGAATTGCTTGATGGCCTCCCACGGAATCACGATTATGAAAAAATACCTCCGTAGAATACATATGCTGATCATGGACCTATTGCAATTTGGATAAAGCTGGGCAGGGCACATGTTTAGGTCATTAGTGCCTGATGTAGGAAGCAATGAAATGGAAAATGGAGCCCTACTCAAAAAAACTCCACATATAGCATGATGTACCCCTCTGGTGGATCCACAAGGTAGTCTCTGTCTTTGAGCAAAATGAAGACAATGTCATTGGGAATCTTATATTCCTGACGTTGTGGTTCAAGTCAACTTGGCATCATTCCTGAATTGTATGCTGCTGTGGACGTCTAGCTAGGTTGATGTACCTTGAAATCCACCGATTCTTAGACTCTAGTCACAACCATAGGCCGCTTTTTTTCTTCTTTATCTTGGCATCAACTCCTTGTACTTGTTATCTTATAGGTGATGGCCGCATCGACAATCACTTCTTCCATTATAAAGCCTCTAGCATACCGCCTTGGCTAGAAGAGCTCAGAACGTTGGCGGCAATCGCCAGGCAGGCACGGTCTTGAGCAATGACCCAAGATGTGCTTATAGTGGCTCCCTCGATGTAGGGGTCTTGTCCCCTGCATGGCTTACTAGGACCCCATTCACTCAAGCATATCTAGAAATTCTTTCTCAAAGACTATTCCTTGCCCTAGGCTAAGGATCTTTGCTAACCGAGCCGCTTCTTTCAGCTCGGTTGCCGGTCCATAATATCTACCTCCTCAAACGTTGCCTAATCGATACCAATACTATCATCTGACCAAGAAACGTTCACTGAATGATTTGAGAATCAATTAAATTGCTTTTGATTACATTCAAAAATTACTTGCTTAAAGTTGCTTTGGTCTATGGAAGAAGCACCTAGGATTTCTTGCTTAATAGCTAATCTCAAAAGGTCAAAATTTTGAATGCAAAGAGCCCTAAAAAGGCAAGACTCGATTCATACTTATAGTAAAACTTAGGTTCAAAATTCAAAGAGGTGTAATGCTTACGCTTATTAGGGACACAACTAATCACATGTTGACACATGTCCCTCCAAGCTTGACCTCTTGTCCCTTTAAATTCCAATATTCTGAGGGTAAATCCGAAGATCAACTTCAACCAACCACCCTTCTAACATAGTACACTTGGCCAAGCATTGACTGGTCACATTGAAGGTCTACTATTGGGGGCATGTTCAGCATAATTCCTGAGAACCACCTTTGCGTGGCTCAAATGACATGCTTAGGAAACGGTGTCATGGGCCGATCTAAAGATCCATCATAAATGTCATTTCACTCCAAAGTGCTCCGGGCATCCTATCAGCTGCCACGCAAAGCCTTGACTCCTCGGGATGAATAAAGTGCTTAGGTCGGACTGACAGAGCCTGCACCCAGGCAATAACTCACCACTAAAAGTCGACATATGGTCTCATTCTAACCCTTAGATGGTGAACAGAGCTCCTATAAAGACCATGACACTTGTCATCTGCTACTTAACATGGCTTAATGAGACACACGGGTCGTAGGTTAAACCCACCTAACACCCGATTCAAGTGGAAGCCTATAAATTGAGTGCATTTATTGCACCTCAAGGTGATGTGTTCTTTCCCACCTAACTTTGCTCCCAAACTCGGCCAAACAAGTACCTTACTTGAGCGTTGAAGAGCCTTTGGCTCACACCACACCAGTGTCCTCTTGATCTCTGAAGCATCCCTCTTCTTGTGTAGGTTCAACTCAAGAAGCCAGGATGATCCCAAAAGACCGTCTAACTACTATGTATAGCGGCACATGGTGTTGATCACCAGCAATTCAAGGTAGAGCATCAAAAATCACATTTCAATGTCCTTCATCTTGGACACTTTATCAAAAAATCCCTCTCCAGAGGTCGCTTGTGAGTAAAAACTTGGAGATTTTCAAAGCAAACTTATGAGTAAATCTTGGAAATCTGTAGAGCTCACAATAAAACTTAGGAATCTCCAAAGTGCATATATAGGTAAAACATGAAAATCTTTGGAGTTCACTTGCGAGTAAAAACTCAAAAATTTGTAGAGTTCACTTGTCAGTAAAACTTGGACATATAAGAACTAATCTTAGAGATATATAGAACTCACATGTGAGGAAATCTTTGAGATATTAAGAAAAACCTTAGTGATCTCTAGAGTCTGACTAGAACCATCTGCAAACCTAAAGTTCCCAACTCTCTGACAACTCTGCCTTGTCAAGATTTTATGCCATTTCTTTGTCACCTGTTGGGTTACTCCTCCTACCATTCTTTGCTTTCATTTGCTCTTTTATGTTACTATTTCCCTCTTGATGTATTTTGAAGCTACATTCTTAGTTGTAATTTGGCAGCAAAATGGACCCTACAAGCCGTTCTTCTTCGGCCTCCTTTGGTCCTAATTAACCCCTCAACTAAATTTGATGTCCTACAATCGTCGTCTTCTATAAGGTTATTCAATATTTTGGCCACATTGAAAGTGTCCTCAATACAAAAAATGAACATGTATGCTATCCTAACATGTCATGCCTTTTGGATCTACCAAAGCTCAACATCATGCAATGTGCAATTTTTTTAATTTTCTTATTACAGTTTGAACATTGTTTTTTAACCGATGTTAAAGCTCTTAACGTCACTATTCGCCTAATGTAAAAGTTTTTGACATTAGTTTTAACTGATGATATTGAATCACCTTCGGCATAATGTTGTTGGATTCGACTTTTTTTTTTTTTACAAATGTTTAAAGTAAATGATGTGATTTTTATCTGATGTGGAAGCCTTGTATTATGGTAGTAAAGAGATTTATGCATTCATATTCTTTGTGGTTTCAAAACATATATAAGTTATACAACTGTTCACACATGTAAAGTGTTAATTCAACAATTAAATATATTTAAGGGTCAATGGCCACTCTTGAGAATCAATCAAGATAAAAGTTAGTCAATTAGCATCAAGTTGACCTACAAAGAGAACAAGGCGTAAAATGTAATAAAAATAAATGGGCATGAAAATTTGTATGGCTCACCTCTGGAATAAAAACTACATCCACTATAGGGCCTTAGAGTTTTACTATATGATAAAATAGTACAAGATTAGAGGTGATAGAGAATGGTAGAAAGAGAAAATAGAGAGAAAGAACGTAAATGTCCAGTGTACAATCTATGAAAGTTGTGGGATCACTCTCATATTTATAGAGGGCACATTCGGTCTTCCTATTGCCTAACCCTAGAGCTGATTCTGAGGGACAACTTTCTTATTTGGCTTTAGTTGACTCTCCCATTTGAGTGGTTCCTTATTTATCTTGAAGTTGCCTCTTTCTTATTTACGTGATCCTTTTCTTCTTTTGTAATTTTGATTGCTTCAGTCTTTATGGGATCTTAGAATATGATCTTTTCATGATTTATTGTCTGTGGGTTTTGTTAGTCTCCAGTCGACTCGCCATCTTCAACTGACTCAGCCAATTGACTTCCTTCGGTCGATCCTTCCAGACGACTCAAAGGCACGTGTCTGGTAATAATTGAGGTTCTATTTTTACCAACTGCACACATCAATAAGATAAAAGAGATGTAGCAAGGAAGACAAGGTGCATGTTTTGAAAAGTCGAAGTTATAGTAACGCTTGATCATAAGAAATTATATATATAGCTCAATAGCTACTTAAGATCTATCGATTACAAGATTGCGATTTAAAGCTTTGTTTCATGGGAGGAAAAATTGCGGTCCATTAAGGAGTTTATTTATGCACAAAGTGATTTATTAACTTTTCACTAGTTATAAAAAGGAAGTTATAAAATTATGCAATTCACTCCTCTCTTGATCAAATAATCAATATTCTTTTAAATACCTTTTGGGCTAATATATAAACTAGTTGCCCCAGTCATCTTTTCATTAAAAAAAAAAAAGAAGGAAAGAAGCAAAAAGATGAAGATATATAAATACAAAGCTGCTCGCAAAATTATTTCCAAAACCCAACTTCCTCTTGTTTTGTTTAGTTTAAGACAGCGATGTCTTCATCACTTAAATAATTGTTGAAGTTGTAATATACTTTTTTAGGACTAACATACGGAACAAAAGATAGGAACAGATTCATGCATAACTATTAATTATCTAACACCGACCTGAAATTTTATTCTTTCGAATATGGAAGTAGCGTATAGAGAGAGGGCAATGTGCAACTGTTGTTTGTACAGGCAAAGCATTTGCTTTTGTACTGAAAAATTATAAAATAATAGAGGAAAGTGGAATTTTCGAAGTGTTCACGTTAAAGCACATGAACTTAATTGAACCTTTGTATCACATCTAGCAAGGCAGGTACTAAGTCATGTCAGTGCCTAGCTAGCTACTATCTATGACTTTGTCAATTAGACCTAGGTGGGGCATACGTCAAATTTCCTCGTTTAGCTATTAAACAAGTGTGTTCGCCGATCTAAGCTTTGAGTAAAACTTTTAAGTGGCTGCAATTTAAATCTCTCTAAGTTACGTATCATAGTATTAAAAAAAATAAATTATAATATAAAATTTTTATTATTATAATTAATTTAAGTTATATTTTTAAAATAACCTATATATAAACTTTACATGAATGTTATTTTTTTGGCCAAATCTATATAAACAAAAATCTGATACTCTGACGAAATTTTACGTTTGTAAATTTTTTGTTCATCAATGTATTATCATTTGTATATTAGTCTCATCCTTAATTTACTAAAGTGAAATTTTTAATGTCACAAGTAGTAAACTACGCTATAAAATGTTACACTAAAAAGATTTCTTGCTATATTAACTAAAATAATGATGTTACCTTAACCATCAAAAAATATTTCTAAGTGTTTAACTTGTCAAGTGCTTAATTAGAGACTATTCTAATTATATATTCTCATTTTTCTTGAAAATTCAAAATGGTATTTTTTATGTTAAGTGGCAATTTTGGAAGTGACGACAGGATGAGCAGAACTAAGGCATGGTGGACGCTACATCTACTGTTAGGGAGTCTCCGAGTGATCGTTATAGTTATTGTCATGTTGTGAAAAGTGACTTTACTTCAGTGGAGGCATTTTGTCGGGATAATTTTTTGAATAAAATACTAATATATATGTAATATACATAAAAACTCTAATATCGCCTGCTAAAATAAGTTTTTTTTTTTTTTTT
>LNSY01382164.1:0-10564 GCA_002024485.1 Artocarpus camansi
TAATAAAATAATAAGATTCAGTCTAAGAAGTATATTTTAAATTAGACTAGGGTCTACAGTTTTGTTAGTAATAGTTTTTTGAACCGATTAGGATGAATAAGATTTTTTGAAACAATCTCTCTATTCAATTGAAATTTCATGTATAACTCTATTTTGAATTTTGAAACGTAAAGACTCCCTAATAAATTCTTTAAAATTAAACCAAAGAAAATTTGGGTTTACCTTTGTTTTTAACTTTTGTAGCTTCTTTTAGAGCTTTTAAGAACTTGGAATTATGGGACAATTAATAATTTGAAATTGAAAATGTGAAGGATGTTTTTTTTTTTTTACCTGAAAGGGTCAAAGATGAAATTTTGAGTATTGTCTTTTTCAAAGAAAAAGAAAAAAGAAATTAAAGTATTTAATTTTTTTAAAAAGGATTTGGGATAAATAAGCCTTTTTAAAGTAAATGGATGAAGTTTTTGAAAAGTAGAAAAATGACCTTTTTGTTAATTAATGAAGTATTGATTTATGGTTTATTATTGATTAACTTTGTGGTTTAGTCACTCAATAAATTAACTATTTGTAGATGATTAATCATTTATAGATCAATGATAAACTAATTTATTAGTAATAAATTATAGTTAATAAGTGATGTATTAATGTTAATCAATGATGTACACCAATAATGTAATTGTGTTATCAATGAAATACTGCTATAAAAAAACATTTTTTTTAATGTTTTAAAAGTTCAATTATTTTTTTAATTTTTAAAAAGTTTGCCTATTTATTTAAATAAGTGGCCAAAAAATAAGTTATTTGTCTAATGTTTTCGTTACAGCATGTCCTATAAAATAATTTAGAAAAATTCTCTACGCTCGTTTCTCTTTTTCAATAATCAAGTATCACAAAATAAACTAAATAATAACATTTGACCTTTGCAACTTGGACTTTAAGTTAAAGAATTAGATAAAATACTAAAGTACGATCTCTTAATAATTTTTTTCCCTGAAAAAAAAAATGTGTTGATAAATTTTAACATGCCGTATCAATGTAATAATAACCAAATTTTACAGAGAGTAAATTGCAATGATATTCTTACCTATACTCAAGGAACAACCACGAATTCAATAGAAAGACGACAATAATGAAGTGATGGAATGAGAATAAAGAATAGGTAAACTGACAAGTGAACTTTCCCATCTTCCATAGAGTCACTTTGTATTTCAAACTACTGGGCGTTATTGCGACTTAATCACAAGGTCTGGGATTAAAGTATTGTGTCCCATTTTCATAAGTAGCGAATGAAATGGAAAACAGTATTAGACATTACAAGCAAAATTACGTTATATACGTGTCATATATCTTAAGACGTACTTCTAACCAGAGAAACATAGAGCAACCACAACCAATTAAAGCAGCATACATGGGCTACCCTTTTTTATTTTTAACATTTTCGCCAAGCAGCAGATTATAATGCTGCTTAACTTGCCTTCCTCCTCCATGTGCAAAAAGATCAACTACGTTGAATATTCCAATAGAACTCTTATAGTAGGGTATGTATTTTGGTCCTACCGATAAAGTCTGTTATTTTAATTGTTGGATTAACGTTTTAATTTATAATAGTCTATGCAAACTCAAAACTTTTCCCGTCAGAGATCAAAGCATAATGCTTGTCATATCATAAATTTTTGCCTCGAATATTATCTAGAGTTTCTTGCAATTCGATATTGGCAAAGTTTTGCAGCACCCTTTACAATCCAGAACCTGAATTTGTGATGTGAAAACATTATTTTCCCTCCTTAATCTCACCTATAAGGACAAATGAATAAACCATTGGAGCCTCAAACGATCTTAGAATATATATGCAAATAAAGATCATAAATTCAATTGTAAATATGTGCAATTTTTCATTTCATTCACATACATCTATATACAAAGGCAAGCCTTATTTTCTGTGAGAAAGCTCCCGAAGTCGCTTCTCCAGCTCATCCAACCTTCCACTCCACTCGCTCTTCACACATAAAGGACGAACATTAGAGTAATCCCCTGCAACTAATTCTTCTCCATAACCCGACCTAGACGATAATCCCCTACCACTCTTTTTGTTTTTGTTCTTTCCGCTCACCTTGTTCTTCTTCGCAGCGGCTTTCTGCAAAGCCCAAAGCACATCTGACCCACTAATCTGCTTCCCGTCTTCTTCTTCTTCTTGTTTGGGTTTTTGCTTCTGGGGGATTGGAATATTGGGATTGGTGGCTTTGTGGTTGGATTCGAGAGCAGTGAGGATGGTACGGCCTAAGCCATGGACGTCGTTGGGTGATGGTTTGCCGGCCGAGACGGCGCAGGAAAGAGGGCTGCGCGTCGTGGTGGCTGGTTCGGGTACGGGTTTGGGGATGACATGAACGCGTGGCCTTGGTGAGGACACGTACGACGCAGCAGCCCACATGGTGTGCTGTTGTGGGACTTTTTTGGGTTTCGGCTGGTTTTGGTTTTGGTCTGGTTTTATGTGAGCCCCGACTTCGCGAAATGCATATAATGACTTTTATGTTCCAGCTTCCGTTCAAAATTTCGTTTTAACGACTTCCAGTGTTGATGTTCATGAGTTGGCCCAAATGTGCGTGTAAAGTGCAAAGCTCGAGCAAGGCCGGCATAACACAGTTTCGCAACATCCTGAAATTTTTAATTATTTAATTTATTATGTATTAATCTGATTAATTAATGGACTATTATTTTAATTGTCATGAATTAACATAATTAAAATTTTCACTTAATTTAATTTCCTTTTAAACTAAATCTAATATTTAATTTTAGGGGGAAGACTACAAAAGCTCTCGTAAAGGGTCATATTTATGAGAACTATTTTTATAGCCATTGAATTTAATCCAATAGTTTAAAAGACTCGATTGCGCCAAATAATAATAGGATTTTCCACATATAATCATACATAAAACTAATTTTAAAAACCTAAGAATCAACAAAAAATTAATAACAAATAAAAAAACCCTAAAACTTGTTCTTTGGCCCTAGAAGCATCTTCATTGACGATGATTGCCAAGACAGGGGCTTGGAACTCACGAAGTCACCACCCTCGTGACCCACAAATCAGTAACCAACCTCGAGACGCTAGCCATGACAAAAACCAACACAAGCTCCACGTTAGGTCACGTCCATAGTGGCAGTGCGCGAATGATTCATGATCTCCATCTCGACGAGATCTAGACTTGATGGCGAGAGACTAGCAAGACGATGCAAGTCAATGGCTAAGGGGGTTCATAACCCACAAAGGCAGATGGGTCGTGATCATGTCTTTGGTCGTGGTTGGCAACCCATGGGTTGCGAAGGGGTTCATCGTGGGTCGTGACCTCCGATGGCGACAGATGACAAGGCAAACTCGCAATGGGAACTATACCTTACCACCTCCATCCTCGATAAAGATTTGCCTTCTACCGTCGATTAAGCTTGTTGTGTCGTCATGTCTCCGGTGAGGTGTAGGAAAACTTCGGTGAATCCTTTTAGAAGTGGAGAAGAAACAAGTTTATAAATCTACCTTTTACCAGAATTTTCAGCTTTTAGTTTTTTATAAATTTGGTGTGCATTGCCTTATTAAACTTAGGATGAGCATGCTTATTTGTCGCCGTTAGATATAGGTCGAATGGACAAAAAAAGTTCTCATTGATGAGAACTTTTGAGGGGTCTTATTATAGTATTTTCGCTAATTCGAATGTTAAAATTTCATAATTTTCCATTTTTATTAGTTTTTAAACAAAACCAGCATTTTCTATAATTACAATTATGCCACTTGTTTTTCCCTAACACCTTTCACATAACTTCTGTAACAACCTGTCCTTTCGGGCTGTCATTTAACTTACTTAAATATCATTTCTTAACTTTAATCTTACTTACTAGTAAAAAAAATACTCAGTAATCTTTTGTTTAAAATATAATTAAAACTGCTATGACTTTTATTGCAACACAAATTGAGATGTAACCCAAAACTTGACTTTTTAAATCATTCAAAATGTTTCTTTAAACTTATTAAGAAAATATTTACTTTCCTAAAAACTTTTTAATTCATTTGTTTTAAAATAGCAAAAAACTTTTCTTAGAACAACCAAAAACTTGTGAAGTGATATCCATACCCAATCTGCGTATCTGTCATCCTAACACTGAACTTTTTAACCAGTGTCATTGGTCTTATGTAAAACTACCTATAACATGAAGGAACTTATAATGAGCTTTTATTTATTAAGTTCAAACATAATATCACAAATATTAAAAACATTCATCGTAAAACATTGCTTTTAAACTTTTCTTATAAAACTTTTTTTCATGAAGTACTTTCTTGTAAACATTTTTCATAAATATTTCTTGTAAAACATTCATAATCATATCTCATAAACATATCATGGAAAGGAATGCAAGTAAGGTCATAATACATGAGTTCATTTATGTTCATTTATGAATATCCATTTATAAATTTTATATGATCATTCATAACTTACTTAAACTTCTTATCATCACTCTTATCCTTTTTTTATCATGAGGGCTTAAGTGTTCGTACTAACATCATCAATTATGGGATTATAAACATAATGTTTCCCTTGTGGAAGACTTAAGACCATTGAATAACGAGGTCATAACTTTAGTATAACTTGTATATCTCACATCTAAGAGGCTGGTATAACACTTTAATTATCATCATTGATTTACCTTGTTGTAAACTTTAGTGAGCATATACAATGCTAAACATACTTTATGTTATAACTTAGCATTTAAACATTAAACATAATAAATGCAACGATATTGCACAACATGACTTAATCTTTAAAACAATATGCATAACAAATGCAATACATTTCAAACATTTATAAAGTATCTAAAATTCATTTTCTTCATGCTATACGTAAGGTTTGAAACATACCTGGACATAAACTCTAGTGTTCCCATTTATTCATTTTCCTTTTATTAGTCGGCTTTATGTCCTATTCAAACGATACCCAACTATTAGTTAATTTTTTTATTATCAACCTACTCGATCGATAGCAGAACTTAAATATTAAACATCCATGTTTTATACTTAGTCTCATTACTTAACTTGCTCGTTTCTTAGTCAAATTTCCTATCTTACTTGATGGTTTTGTTACCTAACATGGTACGTAATATTTTCTATTCAAGGACTTTTTGAAAATTGGAATTCTCGACTCCATTTTGGTTATTCTATAAAAATAACAATTTTACCCTTAATGAGTTTTTTGTAAATCATATAACTTTCCTAAACTTCTCATTTTACCTTGTCATCCCATTACTTACAAGTTATAACAAAATTCCCTCTAAGGGGTATTTTTCTTAATTCGGGCATTTGAGAGCTCGTTGTGGTCTTTGTATAAAAATAACCACTTTGCTCTTGACGGGTCTTATAAAACCTTTAAAGTTCATGTAAACAAAACTTATGTTTCCTTGTTACTCATGTTCGTAATATTGCAAAACAATACATCGGTTTTCTTTTCACGAGAAATTCATTTTATCAAAATGGATACAATTTTGAACCATAATATAAAAACTTTAAAAACCATTTTATCTAAACCCTTAATGTGTTTCTCTTTCTTTACTTGATAAAAATTTTAAATTCTTTCAAGCTTAAAATATGTGATTACTCACTAACTATAGCACGGCAGAAAACCAACATTTCATAGCGAAAATTCCAATTTCACACGGTTTTATAGTTTTGACCCAAAACATAAAAATCTTAACTTTTTGCCTCTAGGATCAAAAATAATTGTCTTATGCCAAAACAACTAGCTTTTGAGAAGAATTAAAACTTAAAAAACTTCCTTGGTGTAATTCAAACAATTTCAAAGCGTTTTCCTTATTTAACCATTTTAAAATTTTGTAATGAAATCTTGTAAAATTCATATATTATAAACCGTGCAAAATTTTTACAATTTGTCTATAAACTTAAATAGTTTTGACAATTTCTACAATTTTCATCTTTTAAATTTCCTCATGTTATAAAGTTACAGTGGAGTTTTTGGATGATTTTCAAATCTATTGAGCTAGAAATATACTTTTCAATTTAATCCATTTGAAATTTTACAAAACCTTGTTCATGAAAATCATTTATCTCTTTGTTTCTGACAAATATTACGTTTTTATTTAGGAAGTAAATGGACTTCTGGCCTTGTCAAAATCTTAATTCTTTGAAAACCTCTAAACTTTGCATATTAGCAAAATTGAAGAAACTTTCTCTTTTTAAGCACTTAAGTTCTAGTTTCTATAATCCATTCACATCATCATGCACTTAACACATAAAAAAAAATCATGCTAGGATGTTTTTCTTACATGCTATAGTCTATAATACACATTAAACACTTGGAATGGATTGCCCAATATTAATTTTAACTTAGTTCCAAAGGCTAGTATTTTTCCTAATCATCCAAGATGTTCATCAACCCTTTTTAGCTCTTGAAAACCTTCAAAATCCTTGGCATCAAATCTATAACATACCATAAAATTTTCATAAAAAGCTTGAACAAAAATCCTAGAACAAATAGGAACAATTTTGAGATTTACCTTAAAACTCCTTAATCTTTCTCAAAAACTCTTGATCTAACTCCCTTAAATGATTTGAAGGCTACCGGTCATCAAATTTTGAAAGAGAAATGCTTAGGGGAGGGGCAATTTTAAGGGTAGTAATAGGAACAACTTTTGTGATGAATAACTAAGCTTTTCTTTCAAATAAGTCCTTTGCCTTATAAAGACTCAACATAGGGATCTAATTGCAATAAAAGAAAATTGCTCTTTACACACATCACAACTGGTTTTCAAGGAGAAGATGTGACAAACTCTTAATCTTTGGAGTGTCATTTTTTTCTTTCCTTCATGGCCATTAAAAAAAAAAAGAATGACAACATTTAGTCAACTTTTCACTTAATTAAAAACTTGACTCCACTAAAAGCCTAAAACCAAGATGTCATTGGTGAGGTAGCCAAATTTTCTACCTTTTGTGTAATTGGTGGGTCGCACATCATCTTTTAATAGTCCAATTTCATATTGATAGTATTTTTTTATACTGTTAATATATTTCACATACTGTCAGTATTCTTTTATATATAATTTATGAAGTCATACAACCTCCCATACTTATTCATATCCTCTGCATAGTATAATTCATATATTACTTAACTTATACAATTTGATTCTTACATTGCATTTACTTTTGCAGTATAATTTCCATACTATATAACCTTATTAGTAGAATCCTTATAATGCATTAGTCTCATACTGCATAATTTTTGTAATACTTAACCTTTATGCTATCTATTCCTTTATTCCTATTTAGTATTTTCCTTATACTGTATAATCTCATACATTATCATTTCAATTCCACATTTTCTCATAATCTATTTTTTGCTTACGATTATGGCATGATATTGAATATTGTAAATTCCATAGTTCCTCTAATTAAATTTTTCACGAAAACTCAAATTTAAGTATAAATTCCTATGACACTAAAATCACTCTTAAAATTCTTAACAAATTTTTTAGCATAAACTTTAGCTTACAAAATTTATGTTTAAATTACTTAACATAAATCCTTAATTATTGCATATGTAATGCACTTAGAAATTCTCAAGTTTCACAATTTCTCCTTAAACCAAGCTCAAAATCTTTCCATTTCTTAAGTATGACTACATAAACAAAATAACATTTATAGGCTATAATCTTCTTTAAAAACACCACTCGTAGACTTGTTCCAGATGCACAAATTCTTCTCTCTCTCTCTCTCTCAAACGTCTCTCCCCTTCTCTCCATTTCAAAAACCCTGACCAACCATTTCTTAGCTCAAAAACTTAAAATAAGCCCACCTCTATGGCCAACTAGTTTAAAAGCACTCAATTCCAACCAAGACATTTGAGTTTTTAAAGAGGATTTAAGGTAGGTTTTTCATAAATCAAATCTAGATATTTAGCCTACTCACTACAATTTAATCCTTGATTTTCATTTTAATTTTCTTAAAATTTCTAGTTTATATGAACAAAATTTGAGTTTTATGTTGAAACAGATAATAAATTATCACTTTAGTTAAATAATATTTTTAAAAACATGTTCTAAGTGTTTGAAATCAGATTCTATGTTTGCATGCTAGGTGTTTTTAAGATTTAGAACTTAGAAAATTGATTTGAGCATGTTTTGGTTTTTGTTTTGAACAAACTCTAAAATTTATGATTCTTGATTGTGACTTTGCTGTAAAATTTAAGGAAACTTTATTATTTACATCCTAATTAAAATGTTTTACTAACTCTTTGTGATTGAGTTTAACCATTAAAAACTAGTTTAAGTTGGAAATTTTGGAGAAGTTTTGAATCAGGTAACAAAATACCAAACTAGGCAAAAGCCCAGTTCTTGTGCACACGATCGACTGGGCCCTATGTAGTGGGGTCGATTACGGGTGGCTGCCTTAGTTGCTGCCACCTCTGCCTGAGCTCGTTGAGTCCTTTGTTTTAGCTCCTTCATATCCATGATATAAAGACACTCCAAATACCCTTGTTTTTATGTTCTAAAGTTTTTGAAAATTAATTCATGTTTTAAAACCATTTTTAACATACGTGGCACACTAAAGATTGATCTATAAATTGGCTTGACACAAAAATTGAGCACAATCTAAGCTTGTTATAAAAAACCACTACAGTCGATAGATAAAATCAATTGACCGAGTATAAATCCCAAATATTGGGGACATATGATAGAAATATATCTAGCTAGATATCAACAAATACATTATTGATAATCATGGGTGTGATATACAAACAAATTAAAAAGTAGAGAGCATACATACCTTATGACAAAATGAAGATAAATCATGACAAAAAAAAAAAACATTGCCTTTGATACAAACAAAAAATATGACTAAATAAAAACGAAAATAAAACCACAATCCAAAGAGCACACCTGTTGCTTCCACTGCCGAACCATCTCCCTTTTATGAAAAGGTCGAGAAGCCTAAACCACAAGCTACTCTCCCCACGCTAGATGCCCCCCCAATTACGATCCTTTACAGTAAACTCTGAAATTGGTGCCGCCCTACCCTCCCAGGCCAGAGAACTGGTAATCAACCCAAGACTAGTGCTGAACTTTAGCTTTAGGGGAGAATAGGAGTCGGTGCAGTAAGAACACAACACACCCTAATGGAGAGCCAAAGCCACAATAAACTTTAGACACTTTTTTTATTTAAACAGAATTTCCATTAAAGAGTTTTCAAATGATTCTAGAATCTTATTTTTTCTCATTTAGGATTCATTTTCTTAATTTATTATGTACAAATATGAAACCCGTTAAGAAATATAGTTGTGACCAATTATTTGAACTTTGTATACGTAATAATCTAAAATTTGTGAGAAAGACACTCAACTAAAATTAAATTGAACTAAAATTTGATTATTTAAACTTTATTCCCCAAACAGATCAAAGCTTCACCGAGGAAAAATCTTTTTTCTATCTTCTAGTTTGAAATGGCACACAAAACCAAATATAAATGATGCTAGACTTTTTAATTATTTTTATTTCTCAAATTTGAGTCTCATCTTTGTCGATATACTTTTTTTAATTTATATTTTTTTGTCGCTAAGCTTTTTTGCGGTCCATCACTTATTCATAAGTTTTGTTTTCCTTGATTAATTTGTGAAACCAAATTAATTTTTATTTTAGAATGTGGATCTTATACGCAATCGGTTCTTCATCTGATAGTATATGAATTTCCTAGCGTTTTTTAAATGTTTTTCTTTTTAATTAAAGGAACCTGTTTATATAATGCTTAATGCTGATCAATCAGTTAACCGATTATAACAACTCATATAAAAAGACCACATCATTAAAACTGATATATAAATTTTTTTCTATAATTCGATCAAAATATAACCATCAACCGTTGATGGAAATATAACCATTAAACTCTGGTTCATATATATAGAATGGAATCTTTGTTTGAGTCAAAATAAGTTAGCCAAAGACATGTCTCAGACTTTGCGCGTAGAAATCTGCGTTAGTAGGTGGTCATAAAACTAATTTGGCTGAAAGGCATTCGGTGGCAAACAGGCGTTAGCAGATGGAGCAATAAATTTTAATAAATGCAAATTGACTTGAAGAACATTGCCCTTTTAACCATCTGCAGTGTCACGATCTGTCTTTTCAGATTGTATTGAAAACTTTTTCTTACTTATTTAAGAATAAAAATATAATTTTTTTTAAAAAAATTTGAATAAATAGTTCACATATAATAAATTTTAGACAATTTCGTAAATTACTTTCATATACACTTATATTTACATAAGCATTCTTACTTTTGTAATATTTCTCTTCTTAAAACATTTCGCTTCAAAGCAACTTTTACATATATATACAGCAGAAAACATACAATAACGGACTCCATATCGGTCCTGCATACATCATCCATCCGCCAGCTCATCATTAAGATTCATTCCGACCTTCTCGTCGGAATACCTACAGCATGAAATACTTAATAAGCTAATGCTCAGAAAGTCTCATAAATCCCACATGGACAATCAAATGAATACATAATTCAATTATG